>JABJVR010008258.1:0-10801 GCA_025773905.1 Chitala chitala | reverse complement strand
TGGTGGGTTGGCGCCCCGCCCTGGGTGTCCCCTGCCCTGCGCCCTATGTGCTCTGGGATGGACTCCAGGTTTCCCCGTGACCCTCACCAGGAATAAGCGGTTAAGATAATGGATGCATGGATGATAAACATTGCATCGACCCAGTTACAAACTACAGATCGCTTATGTTTTGTGGGGTTGTTTTTTGCAAATTAAAAGTTCATTGTAACAACTTTTAAGTATTTATTGCACTCAGTGACGTATATGTTTACTTCACCTTTTGACATGTTTTCTGCACATAAAAGGTTTTTGAAAAACTGTGTGAAAGAATTTGGAAGTGTCAGGAGAGATTAAATCATTCTCTCTCTGATGAATGGCTCTTCCAGTGCCTAACTGACAATTCGGATGGAAGGGAATTGCATTCCCAAAGCCAGGACTGAACTGCCAGACTTCAGACTGGAGTGATACTCTTTTTAGTAATACAGACATAGTTGCACAGCCAGAGCAGACTGACATTTCCATTTTCACTCAGTGATCTTCTTAGACATCAGTCTGTAAAATTACTTCATAAACCTGGGCGAAGTAAAGGCAAACTTGTTTGTTATTCTTGTTTGTTGTGTTTTGTTTAAGCGGGTGAGGTGGGGACCGTGAGCAGTGTGTCTGGCAGGGGCTCCTCCACGGAGACCCTGCCGCACGCCTCTCACGCTCAGCGTGTTTCCATCCTTGCAGGCCTGCGGTCGTCCCTGCTGCTGTCGACTCTCATGATGGTGATCGGGGCAGGAATGCGTGTCGTGCCCATGCGGGACCTCTTTGTGAGGAGATGGTAAGGCTACAGCCCAGCCCAGCTCCTCTCAGCTCAGCTCAGCTTGCCATCCTCGATCAGAAGCCTTCTGGTTGCACAGGCCTGGCCTTGTGTTCATGATGATCTTGTATACAGTGTCCTCTGAGAGGGGCGCTATATCTGCTGTGTGTATTTATAGTTTTGCGCAGTGCAGTAGAAACACAGGTATTATCATATGATCAGGTCATATGATAACATAATTACAGTTGTACTGTTTTCCTGTATGTTTGCATCCTATTGGGACTATGGCATTGTGCTCTCTTACCAGAAGCTAATGGTTGTGCCTCTGTCCTGTGGCATCAGCTATTTCGAGTACATCATTTTATCTTCTGGGCCTCAATTCAATGATTTGAATTAGTCATTCAAATTCTGATTTCTGTTTTTTTTTTTTTTTTTTTTTTTCGTGAGCACTGTAAATGGCATATTTAAATTGCAGTTGGTACTGTAATGAATGCTTTGATGACGTTATGTTCTCTTAGGAGGTCTGATGTTTATGTTGGAGAAGTAGGCTAACGTTTGTTGTCTCCAGCTGCGTATTGATATGTTCATATGATTGACACGGCGTAGTCTCTGTGCTTGTCTCCAGTCACTGTGACCTTTCTTCTGGTACTTCTGGGAAGGTGTGGCCACACCCCGTGACCACTTTGGCAGAATGTGTTTGACTGTTAGAGTTTGAAGGAGCAGGCTGTTACCAGTTAAATGTGTGTGATATTCACATGATTGACAAAACCACTCCTCCTAGACTGTACTTGAGTTTACCTCTTTGTTTCCCAGCAACATGAAAGAAAAAAATCAGGATTTTCACAGCAGGTCTTTGTGCAAGAATCATGGAACTAGAGGATGCCTAACAGGTAATCTGGAGTCAATAAAACAGCTTGGCTCCTGTACATCAGCAGCTGGACATGTGGAAAAATCTAGCCATTGCTTTGCAGTTTGTTTTCATTGTAAGCATTTGTTTCACTTGAAATTAATGCTGTACGTGCGTGTGTACGTGCATGCATTAAACAAGAATAGGAGAGAAGTGTGTGAAATCCAGTATACTCATTGTATTTCTTTTTCTGTTTATCTAGTTTTAGAATTCCGGCTTGGCTTCTTGCATGATAAGCTGAATCTAGTGAGAGGAGGAATTGTGTTGCTGGCATACAGGGCTTAACGATTAATAATTGAGAGAGGTGTTAATGAGCCTTCTGTCCTGCAGCATGGCTGAGGCTTCGCACCTCCTGCAGATATGTGAGTTCCTTCGTTTTTGCAGGAGCTCTGCAGCTCTGATAGTCTTTGTGAAATTCGAGTACAGTAAGGCATGGGAAGGGGGCGTTCCTATTGTGGCCAATAAGCACTCCTGCATGTCATATTATAGTTTTGATGTGGCATTGTGGTCAACTGGGGGGTTATGGCTCATGATGAGAGGTATAAGGGGTGGAAGGGGGTTTGGAAGAGCTGCCGTTGGAGCTGGATGCTCTGACGCTGGAA
The DNA here is from genome assembly GCA_025773905.1 of Chitala chitala. Lineage (NCBI taxonomy): Eukaryota > Metazoa > Chordata > Actinopteri > Osteoglossiformes > Notopteridae > Chitala > Chitala chitala. The sequence continues at coordinate 8,511 of JABJVR010008258.1, read as the reverse complement.
TGATCTGTTAAAGGGGGGTGCCCAGTCTGGGATGAGTCCGCGGTTCCCATCGGTCTGGCTCAGTCAGCTGCCAAGTGCTTTTTCTATTCTCTGGCTTTTTCTGTTGTCTTTTTTCCTTCTCCTTTAACCTCCCCCCACCACCCAGATCCCTATGAAGGAGCCTCAGTGTTCCCCTGTATGTAATCAATGTGTCACACATAACCTCATTACCCCGCTCCACTCTCGTGGTATCGGCCGAATAAGCTACAGCTTAATGAAGATGCCTTTGTGCGTTAATTCATTTAGCTAATTCTATTTTGCACCGCCTCGCAACACGATTGCCGATCGTCCTGTATCGGCAGCTCCAGACTTTGTGTTAACTGAAGTCCATGTGCCCTTAGCTAATGATCAGAGCGCGGTGATGAGGAACAAAGCCCGGGCTTTGCCTGCAGACATTATATGTGCTGTCTCTAGTCAGACAGCTGTCAGCCACAGTGAAGTGTCTTCATTATTCTCCACACTTGAAGGCTTTTTTGTGGTATCTTTCTCTGTATCTGCTTTGAGACTTTTCACTGCCGACTCACGTGTAACTGGGTGTACTGGGCCCATATAACAGGCGACCCGGCATTTTGCCTTAATTGCAAATTGGGTTACCTTGTAGCAGTAGTATATTGACGCTTCCTTTGTATTAAAAAGGGTTTTAGTGGCAGTATGGGGATCTTGTGACTTCTAACTGTGTTTGCAAGGTGTTTTATAATTATAATTAGTCATTTAGCAGATGCTTTTATCCAAAGCGACTTACAACATTTCATATGTGTGCTACAACAAGCTAGCACAGGGTGTCTTGCTCAAGGACACACCAGGTGGCTGGGTTGGGATTTGAACCAGGAGACTTCTGCATCTCAGCCTGATGTTCTACCCACTGAGCCACCTGGCCGCAAAAAAAAAAAAAAAAGAGAAGAAATATATGCACCTGACCAGCACATGGAGGAGGACTGATGACGATGATCAGGGTGTTTTCTGCATGTCATTAGGGCCAAGCTCATCTAATGGCATGCGTGCACACAAACACAGAACTCTAGACTGCCTGTGGATCATCCTGATGTTTCCTGGTGCCATCTGGTGACTGTAGCAGAGAATGGGCCTGATCAGGATGTGAGGGACGGGCAGGGTTCATCAGCCAAGCTCTAGGTCTCCTTCCCTGGACTCTGGTGCTGGTTCCATGAGGTCAGCTGAATAAGCGCTTGACCCCCCTGCCCCATGTTTTTGCACAACAGGGAGCTTTTGATTAAAGTGAGAGGTAATGTGCTTGGGCAGTCCCAGAACATTAAGCCTGCAGGTCATAGTTCCTGTGGCCTCTTCTTAGGGGCTGATTACTGTGAAACGCAACCCCCTCTGTGCTGCAAAGAAAGGTGCTCACTGTTGAAACTGAGCCTGTTTGAGTGTGGCTTAATGTCTCTGCTGCTTGGTCACCCAACAGGTCTTATTGGGTTGTTTTTTTTCCAGTACCACTGCTCTATTATTGCAGCAATTCAAGCCTGGATTTATAGGCAGAGCTCCCATTGTAGACATCAGATGGCCCCTGTTGACAGTTCTTCTGGTTCCTCTGTAAGTGATTGGTCATTAGTTTAATTATTTCATAAATTTGACACTGTGTGGCAGGGCAGGTGGTCCCCCCTGCGCATGCAAGGGTACATATGGCCCAGGTGGAATGGTGACACTGTGTGTGTGTGTGTGTGTGTGTTTCCCCATCCAGACTGTACCCTGCCTTATGTTGGCTTAATATACTCCAGGGTGCTTTGGAGAAGAAAGTATTAATGTGCTTCAGTTTGTATGTAAAAATAATGCTTTTTCATTTGATAACCCACACCTAGAGCTGTTGTATTAGTTTTTTTTTTTATTTATTTATTTATTTTTTTTTAATACAAAGTCCTGTTGTAAACTGGATCTCTGCTGGGCAGAGGTGTGTGCATGGGCACACGCACGCACCTTTTCCGTTAAACATTTATTACTTTTGTGACCCCTTGCATTATCAGAGGTTGTAAGTCTCTTTCTCCCCCATTTTCCAGGGCTAAGCTGCTGACTTCTGCAGAAAGGCTGCTTTGCAGCTGACGATTATAGAGACAGGATGAGCTAAACCTCTTACTTTAGCCCAGCTTACTTGTGGGGAACCCGACAACCAGTTATTTTAATCTTTCGTCAATAGCTGTAAGTCTGTGTCCTGGCTACACAGAAGCACGCTTGGTCTTTGGAGTGCTGGGGGGTGCTACTGCTGTGATGTGACACCAGGCAGGTGATGCTTTTAATGAGGTGAGGAGGTGCTTTGGGATGAGATCTCCTCTTACATCCTGCCGTACCTCAGACCTTTTCTCACATGTTCATAGGTGCTTTGTGTGTAAGCAGAAAAGTGAACCTTAGTGCAAGCTGGCCTTCCCCTTCATGTACTGTACCATGAAAATCTGTTGGCTCCTTATTCGGTTTCAGAATTAGAATTTACTGATGGACGATATGACAATATTTTCTCAAGGCCAGTTGCTTTTGTACGGTGGCAGTAGTACGCCGCCGTACAAAAAAAATACATGATGAATTTTGTGTTTTAACACAAAACATTTCTCGTTATTACACAAACCTTTTGCGTTTTTACGTGATGGTTTTGTGTTATAACGTAAAAGTTTTACATTTTTACACAACTTTTTACGTTTTAACGCAAAGCAGCTTTGTGACTTGGTAACAGGCTATATTCCAAGAGATGCCAGAGATACAGGGCGCCTTTGCCCATAGTACAAATGGGACATACAGAGTAAACAAGTGGAATAAAACATCCTGTGATCTGTATAAAAGCATAACAATAGAATTTCTCTGTCTCATCCAAATCTGAATTGTCCTGATTTTCTGCATTACAACCTGGAGTTAAAATGGATTTTTGGGGGTTTGTACCATTTGATTTACACAACAAGGTTATGACTTTGAAGGTGCAAAATATTTTTTATTGTGACACAAACAATAATTAAAGCAAACAAACAGAAATCTGAAGGGTGCACAAGTATTCACCCCTAATCAATACTTTTGTCGAGTCACCTACTGCTGCAATTACAGCTGCATGTCTATTGGGATATGTAGCAGCCTGGTGGCTCAATGGGTAAAACATCAGGCAGGGAGGCAAAGCTCTCCTGGTTCAAATCCCACCCCAGCCACTGGGTGCGTCCTTGAGCAAGACACTCATGTTATAATGATTTAGCACTAAGTCACTTTGGATGAAAGTGTCTGCTAAATGTATGTCTGTATTAGCTTAGTACATCTTTGCATTAGGACTTTTGCCCATTCTTCAAGGCAAAACTGCTCCAACTCCTTCACATTAGCTGGGGTGCGGTGGTGTACAGCAATTTTCAAGTTATGTCACAGAGTCAGTTGGACTGAGACTGCCACTGTTGCCATTGTTCTGTAACATTCTGTGTTTCAGCAGCATCTACAGGCATCACACAGCTACCACTGTCTGTCACACAGACACAGTGTCATGCATGTTCCATGAGCATCATCACACAGCTGCCATTGTTCTGTCACAAATACCAGACATGGACACAATGCCATGCATGTTCCCTGATCACGCATAACCAACGCAAAACATACTTTTCTACAGGTATTATATCATCCAAATTGGCTAAAGTGGTTCCTTATCACACAGTATACAAATATGTGATCATATTTCCATAAAATATTCTGTTTTATTAAGAAAATAAATAACGATTAAAAGATTCATTAGACCTTGATCTTTAACCAGATAACATCGCAGAGCTGCTTTGTGTAAAAACGCAAAAGGTTTGTGTAATAACGAGAAATGTTTAGTGTTAAAACACAAAACGGATCATATTTGTTTTTTTAATTAAAATTTTTTTTTTTTTTGTATAGTGGCAGTAATACACCGCCGTACTTTTGCGTTCACAATTATAATTATACAATCAACCAGCAAGCACCCATCACGCGTTCCTTGCATGTACGCACTTTACAAAAAAAATGACAAAAACGGTTCCGTGTGAAACAAAGCAGTTTAAGGCAGCATAATACGCATGCGCTGTCTGTATTCACTTCAACTGATTTTGGTCAACTTACTGATTAGATCTTGAACTAAAACGCACTTGGTGTTTATGTATCAGACTTCTGAAATATTGGTTAAACGGTTGGTTAACATTTACTTCTGGTATATATGTGCAAAATTGGTTTGTTTGTGAATCATGATTTTAATAAAAAATATCGTGATACATTTTGGCTATAAGTAATTAATGTATAGGCTTAATTGCTGGTAGTCCATGTAAGTTATATATTACGTTATGTAACATATATGTAATATTTCGAGAATTTTTCTAGTTGAGAACTTGTTTTGGGCTATTTACAACCAGGAACAGAGTTATTACACCTACCCCTTCAGCACGGCTGTTGTGAGCTCAGACCTCATTTAAAATTTCTGTCGAGTAGCAGAGGGACACGAGGTTTCTGATGGCTGTGAGAAGCCCATGTCACTTCTGTCCTGGCTCCCAGATACCACATGCTGAGTTTTGTCTCTACTCGTACTTAATCGTGTGTTTTTGTTTTTTTTTTTTTATTTTTTATTATTATTTTTTTTTATTCAGAGTTGTGCTTGCGTTAATTATTCTCAGCTTGAGCTCTAATGAAGGGGAAATGATAAAGATGTTAGGAGAACGTTTGAAAAGAATCGATGAAGTGACATGGTTCAGTATTTGGAGGTCAACATATATTATGCAGTGGTCAAATTTAAGTGTGATCTAAATTAATAGTAGACCTATTAATGGAAGAGTTGTGGTGGATTAACTTGCATCATATTTAAGGCAATCCTTAGTTTAAATTTATTAGATTTTTTTCTTTGTGATAAAGGCTTTGACAGAAAAGCATGCTTTCATTTTTGGAGCGCAAACTTTTAATGAGTTTTTGACTTTCAAAGTTTTCCCATTTGCCCTACCATAGTAATCACCTTTTGTTAGGATGTCCATTGTCAAGAATTATTTTGGTATAGAAAGCAAGGTTCTGTGTAGCCACACGAGCTGCTGTCTGCTGTGTTTGGATGGAGGAGCTGTGTGCTCTTGTAACGGTCTGAGTGACATGACCAGGTGGCTCTGTGCACCTCTCTCTCTCCTAATGGACCTGCTTTCTCTGTGGGACACGTATGTTGGCGCAGCACATTGCAATGACCGTTCCAACCCAGGGAGCTAGGCTGGGCTGTGCGAGCTGAATAATGGGACGCTGGAGCGAATTTGGGCAGCATTAACAATGGGGCACTAGGGTCAGCACCCATAGGATCCTGATGTTGGAGGGAAGGTGTGCTAATTGGAGGCCTTTTTCCCCCTACTACAGCTGCAAGGGAGTGGAGGTGATAGTCGTGATGTCATGTGGATGCCAACGAAAAAATAACACAGGCGTTCAAAACATGCTTAATTAAAACGCTGCTAAGACTAATCAGCATCTCCCTCATCTGTGTAATACTGCTGAATTACATCCATGTGTAACTGTTAAGCAGGATGTGAGAGGAGGTCTTTGGTTTTTTCCTCTGTTACTCATGCATGTTCAACACATCTCCTCAATTAGCAACCGATGGAACTTGGTTTATGAGCTGGATGTTGTAGAATCTTTGTGTCCTCGTAGATCGTCATGTGGAGAGTTGTGGACTGCCCTTGTGTCACGTTTCCACAGATCTTTGCTCTTAAGCGTGGACCATTTTGGTGTCTACAGACTGCAGTTGTTGACTTTCTGTAGACGCATAGGCGTGACACTTGTTACACAGCCTCACCTGGTGCAGAAACATAAATCGCCATGAGAGTTGGTTGTTAATGGCATCGAGGCAAACATGGTGATGACTGAGATTCTCCCTGAGGGTTTGCATGCGTTATTTAAACCTGTGGTTACAGAATGGAAAGTGACTTCTTGATTAGTCAAATGGAACAGGCTTCTGGCCAGAGTGGGGGATAATTACTGTACTGGGTGTCAGAGACATGAGCGCTGTCCTTAAATGCTTACATGAGGTCCCTTTCCTACACGCCAGGTTCTCATTGCAAGCTGTGCACAGAGAGGCCACAGTGTGAATGATTCCAGGGTACTTGAGGGTTCCATTTGTTTTAGCCAAGTCTGTTTCCGATAGGCCTGTGCAGTGCAGATGCCTAATTCAAAACGTACATGATTTTTCCATAGTGCTTCACCATAGAGTCCAGTACACTGAACAATAGCACATGAAACATCGTATGAATGCAGGAAAGGAGTTCTTTTAAGATTAGCTACACATGAGTTTTTCTTGTTTAAATCCTCTCCTTAGAGTAGAAACTGTCAGGGGATAAATGCGCCAACATTAGGATTAAAACATCCATTAGTGAGGATTAGATTTTTCCTGCGATTTAATTATGCCAATTTGACATGTTTATAAAATTTACATTTGAATGAACTTTAAACACAATTAATTAAATAAATAATTTATGAAATTGGTGCATTTGGTGACATCGTCTTGTAACCCTTTTAATGGGAGCTTGTCTATTCTTTCTTGTCATATGAGAGAGGGGTGCTGGTCTTCCCAAGGCACACATTGTGCCTTTTTACCTTTTTGTTCCACCCTACTAGTGCATTGAATGTATAGGTTCTCCAGTGAAGCACACAGACCCAGTTTGGCTGCTCTATGGGTCCAGTATGTAAAACCAAGCAAATCAAACAGGACAACTTCTGTTTGGGGTTGTGCTTTATATATTTATATTAACCCAGTGTTGATCTTCTAGCAGAGCAGTGTGGTGGTTTACAGGGCCATGTTGTTTCTTTTGCAGGTTTACACCTGAGCCCAGAATTGTATGTGTGAAGTTTCAATGTCCTTCCATTTGTGTAAGGTTTCCATTTGGTTTCCTTCCACAAATGCAGTAGAAATACACATTTCAAGTGTCCCACTGACACCTAGATGCACTTCATGTATGAGCTTGATGCAATTTTGATTAACTTTTTTTATATTTAAGACTCAGCAAAGTAACTAGAAAGAATGATCACATTTAGGTAGTCAGCCTTAGCCACCTGTTAAAAAACGAGATGAATTGCTTTCCCATTCTGTGCAGTTTGTCAGATTTCTGACACCTCTACAAAAAAAGGCTTGTGCTTGCAGTTTCATAGACACCTGGTGCCATGTGCAGTAATGGCCCTCATAAAAAACCACACAAACCCATTTTTACATTCATACACTTATTATCTGCTTCATTTGGTCGAGCATATACAACCTTCGATGATCTGCATTGTGTGGTGTGGTTTTTTTTTTTTTTTTAAGAGCCAGAGACTAAGTCTACTTCTTTGTCCTGGAAGGCTCTTCAAACCCCAACTGCAGAGGGTGCTAGGTGCCTGTCCTGCTGTGCACGCTATTTGTTTGTGTATTAAATCCCTGCTGTGAATGGTTTATTTTTATGAATGGTCCCACTGTAGCTGCGTAGACTGGCTAGGCCTTGACATCCTCCTGTCCCTTGAGCAGAGAGCTAAAGGCAGCAGGTGTTTAACGAGTTAGGCTATGAGAACTCAGAGAGATGCCTTCTCACCCTTTTATTTACTGCTCTGAGTGGGGTAAGGGTGATATCTCACTTTCCCCAACGGTAAACTTCCTGCGTCAACTTGACCATAACTAGTTTTCTTCACCCCCCCCCCCATTGCTTAGCTCAAAATGGTTGTCGCTTGTCATAATAAATGTATATCCCTGCATCACTCCTCATAAAAGAGATTTTCGTACAGTACAGCGCAGTACAGCCTGGTTCATCTCAGTGAATAAGACTGGCCAGCCTCTCTCAGAGCTGACATCTCTCTGGCTACAGGGAGATTGCTGCCAGTTTTGCCTGCATTAGCTATTCTCCTTCTGAAATACAGAGAAGCATGGCGTTTTTAATCAAAAGTGCTCTTTCATGTTATTCTTCTAAGTAATCACTTAGGCAGGTGTGGGAACTTTGGGCACATTTATACTTTTGTTTTTATTTCTCATGTCTTGTTATGTATCAGTCTGATTCTCTGGCTTTTTGATGTATGGGTATCATACCTTGCCTTGATTCCACCTGTTTCCTGAAAAGCATTATGGGTAAGGATTACCTTTTTCATAGAATACTGCTGCTTTAGTCTTATAGTTCTGTTACGTAATGGCTTCTCGCCACATTTAAAACATCGGCATCTGAAGTTTACATCTCTTGTCTGTAAAGCATCAGTTTCTTGCATAATTTTTTACAGACAACTTTTTTTTGGTGGTGCATGAAAAAAACTGTACAATGGGTTACAGACAGGGGACAAATTAAAGGAAAACTAACATAAACTGCAGGTATAGACACCTGAGTGTTCAGTCATCTCTGCAGTGGCAGTGTTCTTCCGAAAGGATCTCAGGCCTTTGCAGCACAGTGACTTGGATCAGTCTGTCCATTCCCCACATTGAATAGTGTCTGGAGAGGCTTTAGACGGCTTTGTGTGTGTGTGTGTGTGTGTGTGTGTGTGTGTGTGTGTGTGTGTGTGTGTGTGTGTGTGTGTGTGTGTGTG
>JABJVR010008257.1:0-10801 GCA_025773905.1 Chitala chitala | reverse complement strand
TTATGATCACTTTCAACACTCATGTCATGTGGCTCTGCTGCTGTGGCACAGAATTATCAGCAGCTTTGAATTTTAAAGTAGACAATGACTTCATTACTCACAGAAGCAGACAAATGCTGAAAAAGCATGAGTACGAAGGAAGTGTTGATTTCTTTAGAAATTAATTTAAAATTAGAGAAGGGAATAATGTACATATTTCAACATTAAACATGCTATAATGTTTTCCACTTTAAAAACAGAGGAATTAAAGTAAATATGTTGTCATACCAGATAATTAATTGTTGTGTTATTTAATTTGACATTTCTTGTAAAGATTAGAATTAGAGTTTTTCTTAATTAATTTTTTAAAATAATCTAACAACTGCAGCACAATGCCAGTTTTTCCTGACACAAACCAATTTTATACAGTGCAGCGCTAAACCTAAAACTGTTTTGAAATTACATTTACATCCAGCTGCTTTTTATTTTGATTAGGGGTTGTAATAAGAGTTAAACTCTCATGTCTTACTTTTCTAAAGGAGGCAGAGAACATTCAGACTGTGATAATTTTTTGCCTTTGGATCAGAAAGGTTGACAATAATGGCACAGGTGTGAAAAACTCCTGTTTTTACTTATGCAACTAATGAACTTTTAGCATGAAAAATGGTGACTGAGTCAGGCCAAATCAAGTGTAGTGCTGTACAGGTGGCAGAAATAAAATGTAGTTCACATTGTTTGAAATGTTTTAATGTGTTTCCCTTTAAAAACCCAACCCAATGCTGTTTGCACAGGTTTCCAGTCTGAAGCTCAAAGAAAACCCAAAGTGCTTCATCAGTGACCTCCTGATCGTGCTGTAATGTCGTCCCTGAACTCAACAACTGATATTGTTCATCCTGAGTTCTTCATCATTAGAGGTCTTTCAGGTGTCCCTGATGTCAATTACTACTACTTTTTTCTCTTTTTCTGTTATGCTCTTACCGTCATGGGAAATTTATTTGTCATGGTAATTATTTTCCTATTCCATCGTCTTCACACTCCCAAATATATGGCTATTTTTAACTTAGCTGTGTGTGACTTGGGAGAGAGCACTTCTCTTTTTCCTAACGTGGTTGAAATGTTTATGTTTACAGTACAGAAAATCTCCTATGAGGCCTGCTTGGCCAACATGTTTTTTGTGCTGCTGTTTTTTGCTCTACAGTCTCACACTCTCACAGTTCTAGCCTATGACAGGTTTGTAGCCATATGCTTCCCTCTGAGGTACCACAGCATTGTCACTAACACCTCAATGGCCATTATCATCACAGGGATATGGTTATTTACTTTAGTAATTACAATATTAATGACATTAGGCATGACCACATTGTCTTACTGTGATTCCATAGTGATTGAAAGCTACTTCTGTAACTATGGACCTTTCGGCAGTATAGCATGCAGTGATCATAGTTTTACTATAATCCTTGGATTTATTTGTGGTGTACTGTTCTACTTTCTGCCAGTGGCACTTATTGGTTTATCGTACATAAGTATTTTGTTGTCACTCTTTAAAATTGCAACATGGGAGGAGCGTATAAAATCCTTAAAGACCTGTTCTTCACACTTTATTGCAGTGTCTGTGTTTTATGTGCCATTAATCATTATTGATATGATTTACGCTGCTTTCAATATTGAAGCAAATGCCAGGATTTTTGCCATGTCCTTGTCCATCACTATCCCCCCCGTGCTGAACCCCATAGTGTACTCCCTGAGCACAGCTGAGATCAGGGACTTTGTGAGAAATCTGTTCCAAAGGAATAAACACAAGAACATAGTCCCTGCAGTTTCTAAATGAGCCGACCGTAGAACCCAATCAGAAATCACCCCTTTTTGTGGTCATGTTCACTTCACATACTGTCCAGGCAGCAGTTTTTCACGTTGCTATTTCATTCACAATTTCTCAAAGGATATGACATGGTATATTTTTTCAAATTTTTGTATGTTAGATGTTATGCAGATTCATAGAGTGGGTATACAAAATTCACTCCTTTTCAAAATTTTCTTTTTTTTTTTCCACAACCAAAATGAAAACACACAAAAAGCTGAATTTTCCACAAGTCCACCCCTCCCCCAGTAACATTATCATTTCAGGCTGTGAAACATGGAAAATAAAGTGTAAGATTGTGCATTTCTGGATAATTTCAATAATGTTGTGTTCAAACATTTTTATGAGAATACGACATTTTTATTACAGTTACAATGCATTTTTACCATATGAATTGCTTTGCTATATGTTGTTACAGTAAAAAACTATTTTCTGCAGTTTTGTGTCACTGAGAAATAGCTTTACTTGCAATGAAATAAATGAATACTTTTCACTTAGTTATATGACAGGTTTACATTAAACTGAATATTTTTTCTGCATAAACTCAGCAGTTTCTGTTTTATGTTTTTCAGAACTTTTGTGTGTTTATTTCTTTGTATTTTTTATATCAATATGCAGTTATAAATAAAGGCACTTCAAATATTTTAACTTAACTGGCATTGTACCTTTTTTTCCTGATTTGTATAATTAGAAATTATTTACAATGAGTTTCTGTTGAGGAGGTAATATCACTTTAATAAATAAAATTAAATGGCAAAGATTCAACACAAATGTTTAATTGCAACTTTAACAATAAAGGCAAATATTCAGATGTAACCTGTGTAAAATATTTGATATTTATGCAACATAGTTTTTTTCAATACTGTAATTTAGTGTCCTTCTTACATTATAATTAGTCATTTTAGCAGACGCTTTTATCCAAAGCAACTTACTACATTTCATATGCGTGTTACAATGAGCTAGCACAGGGTGTCTTGCTCAGGGACACACCAGGTGGCCAGGCTAGGCTTTGAACCAGAAGACTTCCACATCCCGGCCTGAGTTTCTCACCCATGAATCACCCATGATATTATTAGCACTCACCTAATGTTGAGTAGGTCTCCCTTTTTGCTACAAAAACAGCCCTGACCTGTCGAGGCACATAGTCCTCTAGACCTTTGAAAGTATGCTGTGGTATCTGCCACCAGGCTATCTGGTTAGTTTTCAACCCCTCCGGTTGGAGTTAGTGCCTGGTACGTAGCGCATCTGTGGGCCTTCACATGTGATCAGTTGGAGTGCTGCGTACAAACATCTTTTGAGGTGCTCACAGAAGAAAACAGTGGTCAGAGAAAATGTAATTGCAGCAAAATGATTATAAATAAATGTTGTCTCATCATGTGTCTTCAAAGTATGACAAGGCCTTCGGGATAGAAAAAGGGACATGTGGAATAGACATAGGGAACCAGAGCAGGCCGCACACAAGCAGACATCCAGGAAAGATCAGAATCTACACAGAACTTTATCTGGAAGAACACAGAATCCTAGGCCTGTGACTAATGTTCAGTAAAACCTGCTTTTAACAATGTCTTTGGTCATGTTATGTTTTTTTTTTTTTACAAATGTTGAAGAATAACCAAAAAACCATATTTGTTTAAATTATGTGAAATGCATTTTTAAGATTTTCTATCCAAAAATTGAGAACAGCATGGTTTATTGGAGGATATTTAATGTCATGAAAAGTTAAACAACGTATGTGAAATGGGAACAGGGATTTATAACATGGATGTCCTCACCTGCCAGGCTGAAAGGGAGACGCTTGTGGAAGTGGCTGATAAACTCAGAATGTGAGTAGGCCGTGATAACCAGGCATCAGCAAGGAGCTGTATACGGTAACCTCTGAGAGCGGGACTTAATATTGGCACTAAAGCAGATACAACAGCTCATATTTAGGCTGAGAAGTGATAAAAATACACAGGCAGTGCATTTGTAAGTGAATTTGAAGCACTGTTACTTTTTTTTGTGAAAGGCAACAATTTCAAAATCAGTAAATATCCTTACAGTTAAAGAACTTGTGCAACACACTAAAATTTTTCCCTTTTAAATTTTAAATGGAGCTTAACAGTGATAAAAAATGATATTTTATATGTTTTGCATTTGCTGTATGAAGGTATCGTGGGTATTTGGACAGCATAGTCAAAATCTAAACTTTAACACAGTTTGACGTCATGCCTGTGACACGCTGGGCAGTTCAGTGTATAAAAGACTCTGTGTTTTCTTGTAAATCCACTGTCAGGTTGAAATAAACAGAAACATGCTCAAGTAATGTGCCTTATACTCGATGATCTAAAGTTACACCTAAGAAAACGACTTTTATACTACTGGTGAGTTCTGTTACATTGCACTGCTAAGGTTAGATAATTTTATTTCTGTTGGTAAAGTGATTAATTTATTTTCTTGCCACTCAAGAATTAATGCTATTTATTAGGATTTTTTAATGTAGATAGAGGAATAATTTTTTATTAATTTTGAATTTCTTACATTGCAATTTAAAAGAAAAAAAAATGATAGGCTTTATGTAGCAGGAAACTGATTAATGTAAATATTTAAAATATAAATCTAACATTTCTCTTGATTACCAGTTCCATTTAATATATATCTTGGGACTGTGATTTCGATCAGTGGTAAGCTTTAATCTGTTATCTTACAAGCAGAGAACTCACTGTGGATTTTAAACAAGAATATGATCTCCGCATTAGGAAAAACTCAAAAAGCAATTAATGTATAAATCAGCGTAGCTGTGATTTTATTAAAATAATTTCATAACCTAGTAAAAATTCAGTTTCATAGTTATAATTTCAAGTTTTAGAGGGATATACCAGAATCATGTCTATCGTATGTAATGTGCTCTGTGGTGTTTTACTAAATGCAATATAAAATGAATGACTATGAATGATTTGTTTGCTTGCAGACTGGTGAACAGAAAACCCGGAAAACCTTAATAAGCAACCAGCTGAACTTGTGATGTCATCTTCAAACGGAACAACTGACATTGTCCGTCCTGAGTTTTTTGTCATCACTGGCATTTCAGGCATTCCCTACAGCGATTACTATTGCGTATTTCTCTTTCTTTGTTTTGCTGCTGCTGTCATGGGAAACCTGTTTGTCATGACACTAATTATTAGTGTTCATAGTCTTCACACTCCAAAGTATATGGCCGTTTTTAATTTGGCTCTAGCTGATTTTGGTGAGAGCACTGCGCTTATTCCTGCTATTATTCCATCATTCCTTTTTACTATAGTCAAAATCAGTTATGAGGCCTGCTTGGTAAACATGTTTTTTGAATTAATTTTTTGTGTATGCAGTCTAAAGGGCCCCATGAAAAACTCCAACAACCATGAGACGTGCACTAACCAGCAGCGCTCCACTTACCTTTCCACGTGAGTGTCACTTTAAGAGAACGATGGGACCTACAGCTCAAGGAGAACTTTCCACCTCTCCTTCAATGCATGGAAGCCCCCATTGAGTAACATCCTACTCCGTCCTAAAAGTTAGATTAGCACAGATCTTTTGACACAAACCCCAGGTGCTCAAGTCTGTACCCTTATAGATGAGCACTGTCCTCATTTTCCAAAGTTTGTGTTTGGTCATGCTGACAAGCAGCCACATCCAAGACAGGGTGGGAGTCTGAGCACCCTGAGGCCACTCCTTCATCACCTTTGCCTGGGTCAACACAAACTATGGATCTAGCATCCTGCACAGATGAGCCACATGTCCAGACACCTTGCACATACCCACAGTCTCCAAACACATGTTTGATGTTTTCATCATCTGAACAGTCAGGTCTGGGGCAGCCTGGGTGCCTGGTGAGCTTGTGTCTATACAGGACATCCCTGACCAGCAACTTGCGATGAACACATTTCCAGTTCAGGTCCTGCAGCAGATGATCCAAGCCCTTAGCCTGATTCCTGATCTATTGGTTATCATCCAGGCCCAAGCCAGCACAAGTGCCTCTCGGCTCTAGCATGGCCTTCTATAGGACACAATGCTTGGAAAGGGCCTCTGGTGGAAGGCCTGCCAGAAGAGACTTATTTTATCTCACCACATGGTTGTGGTGGTCTGGCAGTGACTAAGCTTTGGGGCAGGAGTTGGTCTAGCCGCTGACTAGCTGGCGTATGGGCCAAGACAGCCACAACCTTAGAAAGTACCGATGGGGGTGCTCCAGGGGAGCCGACAGACATGCACGGAGCTGAGAAAAGAACAGGCAGTCCAACTTGAGAGGGAAGTCAGGAACATCCCTCCCCCTTTGTCCTTGTCCAGATACATTACCTCTCTACTCATGTACTTGTACCTGCCCCCCCAGATGAGATTGAACATGTCCCTAGTGAGGCCATGTCACATGTAGCAGGGCATGGGATAAACATGGGCAAGGTAGAGGAGAGTAGGAAAAATATATACTTTAAGGGCTAATACCTTACTGATGAAGGACAGTTTACTCAGGCAGCACCTCCTGCTAAGAAGTAGACCCCAGTACCTTTAAGGGATCATCCTCAAGGGTGAAACCTCCAGCCACATCCCTTCTGGCCTTCTAGCTGCCAAAGCACTTGACCAATGACTTGCCAAGGTTCAGTGCTGCTTTGGAGGCTAGTCCCGAATGCCTGCACCAAGTCCAAGGTTTGGCCGAGCGTCCGGTCCAAGCACACAAACAACAGAGGAGTGGTGAGAGGAGGGCAGCTCTGTCTCACTCCAGTAACCTGGGGCACCACCTCGCTGAGGGAGCCATTGATGGAATCATAGAACAGGTGACAATGGACAGCCTTGGCGGAGGCCAATGCCCACATTAAACAGGTCTGACTTAATGCCAAGCATGTGAACACAGCTTTCACTCTAGGAATACAGGGATCTGACAGCTTGCAAAAGAATCCCCAAAACCCTGTATTCTAAGAGCCCCCCCCACAGAATCTCCAAGGAACCAACACACAGAAGCTGTTTCCATTCTGATTTCACACAGAAGCTGTTTCCATTCTGATTCTCCCTTATGTGTTGATGGCATCAAAAAAGCCATCAACTTCTCCATAAGGAAAGAACCTGGCCATGTCCTAGATAATTACTCCTCATATATCAGTTCAATGACATGTCAAACTACCCAGAACACAGATTTGTTAAAAATTCAGAGTGTGGTTAAGGAGATATAAAATTAGCCCGATACCAAACACGTGACTACAACTGCAGTCTGTATTTATAAATTCACATTTTGTGCATATGCATGCTATGTGCATGAAAATACGGTAATTAGTGCAAAAGTAGGCAGCAATTGCTGAGTACTTTCTAAATTCATAATAAAACAAAATAAATTAACACAATAAAGAGACAAAATGTCCAAATCAGGACCAAAAGCTCTCTTCCATGTCCTACTGTCATATTGTTTGAATACATTTGACATAAATATGGTGAATGCATGAATCTGTGAAATTCGATGGTAAAACAGTTTTACCAGGTAAAAGAGCCGCTGGAGAGATGTGGAATAAATGCAAACCCTGGTAATGACACACGGGGTGATGTCATGCATGCAAATCATGTGAACCTGCGGGTATAAAAGTGACTACATCATCCAGCAAACTCATTGTTATGTTGAATTAAAATGAGGAGAAACTTCCTCAAGTAACATGTTGCAGGTTTGCTTCCTGGCTGAAGGTTAAATTGTAGCTGATTCACATGCAGAGCACTGACCTCTGCTGCACAGGTGGGTAAATGTAAGGAATTGTTTATTAAAACGGTTGTTTGTGTGCATTTCTGTCATATTATTTTGTTATTAACGTGC
The DNA here is from genome assembly GCA_025773905.1 of Chitala chitala. NCBI lineage: Eukaryota > Metazoa > Chordata > Actinopteri > Osteoglossiformes > Notopteridae > Chitala > Chitala chitala. The sequence goes on along the minus strand of JABJVR010008257.1, from coordinate 3,167 downwards.
CATATGTGTTACATACAGTTTTGCTATAAAGTTTATTTAGCACTGAAAAAATTCACAAGATATCCGTCTTTCTGGGAAATCACTTCTGACGACACGGAACTTCATTTATTTGGAAACAGTACTTTAATTAAGATATTCGTGATAAAAACTGAACATATATTACATTTATCAAAATTATTTAAATTGCACAATTTACCTGAAATGGTAAAATGAAGAGAAGAGCAATATTTGAAATCATTATACATACATGCCTTGTACATAAATTTGTTGCTGGAATCTGTTGCACAGATGTGAGATGGAAGAGAAAAAATTAAGTCAGGCCAACAATGTTTAACGCCTTTAACCCTCCAAGCAAGTGTATGTAAAAGATGTTTGTTTTTGACTTCAGGAATTCTCCATATTTTATGTTTTCATAATCATGTCCTTAGAAATCAGTGAACACAATGGCTAAGAATAATAAAAATAAACCCTTTTTATACCTGTAGATCAGAAAACTTGGCTGAAAACCGAACTGAAAGTGACACCCAGCCTGCTATAATGTCGTCCCTGAACACCAGTGCCTTTGTGCATCCTGCCTTCTTCATCATAAATGGCTTTACAAACATTCCCCATGTCAATTACTACTATATATTCCTCTGTTTCTGTTATATTGCCACTTTAGTGGCTAACCTACTTCTTATGACAATAATTTGTGTAGTTCGTGATCTACACACCCCAAAATACATGGCGGTTTTTACATTAGCTGTATCTGATCTAGGAGAGAGCACCGCAATTATCCCTAAATTATTAGAGACCTACCTATTTAACACAAGAGAGATTGGTTATGAGGCCTGCATGACAAGCATGTTTTTTGTGTTTTTCTTCTACAGTCTGCAGTCTCTGACTCTCACTGTTCTGGCCTATGACAGGTTTGTGGCCATATGCTTCCCTCTGAGGTACCACAGCATCGTCACTAACACCTCAATGGGTGTTTTAATCTTTATCTGTTTAACAATCGATGTATCACTTAGTTCAATTACACTGGCATTTTTCACCAGACTGTCTTTCTGTAAAACAATTGTGATTGACAGTTTTTTCTGTGACCCTGCTCCTTTTTACAGAATTGCATGCAATGAAAATTTTTTACATACAATAAATTCATTAGTAAACGTTGTGACTTTCATGTATCTACCAATGGTTTTGATTGGTTTATCATATGCATGTATTTTGTTGGCGCTGTTTAAAATTGCATCATGGGAAGGACGTTTAAAGGCCTTAAAAACCTGTTTTTCCCACCTCATATTGGTGTCAGTATTTTATGTCCCATTACTTGGCATTTTCATGGCGACGCTGTTGGTATCAGTTGACCACAATGTCAGAATAATAATCACATCGTTGTCATTTGCTATTCCCCCTCTGCTTAACCCTTTGGTGTACTCTTTAAACACAACTGAGATTAAGGACTTTGTAAAGAAAATGTTCAGTAGGAACAGGCAGAAGGGCATCAATGCTGCTGTCAATTTATAAAAAATATGGATTTGTCTCTAGTCAATAAACATGAATTCTTTATCATTATAGAATCATTTGCAAATTAGAACTTTTACTTCTCACTAGTTGCAACCCTACTAGAATGCCTGCCAATGGCAGTTCAAATTTAAACACATGCACAGCAAAGCAACTGTTTTTCGAATCGTTTTTGACAGATGATTATAAATCAGCCTAGCAACCAGGTGGTGTCATTGGTTGGACATAATAAACTGTGGAATCTTTTCTATTCATATCAAGAATGAAAAATAAAGAACTTTATCAAATTAAATTTTATTCTATTTTAGACGCCGCCTTGTTTCATTGCATTGTATTTTTTGTGATGTAAAAAAGTAGTGATATAATTTTAAAAAGTAACAAGCTTTACATGTTCAAAGTTCAGAGAAAAACCAGGACAGTGAGACCCACCCTGCTGAGATGTCCTCCACAAATTCAATAATAGGAACTGTTTGTCCTGAGGTCTTCATCATCTGTGCATTTACAAACTTCCCCCATGTTAATTACTGCTTCATCAATTTTTTTCTGTTATAATGCCACTATGATAGAAAACATATTTATAACAGCAATCATCTACCTACTTCACAGTCTTCACATTCCAAAACTATGGCAGTATTTAACTTGGCTGTAAATGTTTACACCCTAGCTTTGACTGACCTGTGAGAGAACACTGCACATATTTCTAAAATAAACAGACCTATACATTTCAAAAATAGACCTATATTCAACTATGAACTTAAGGTGTTTTTTTCTTTAACTGATCTATAGCACAAAATTATATTGGCCAGTTAATTGTTTTTAGAAAATATTAAACTGTATTAAAAGACATATACTAAAAACACCTATAAACTTATATCAGTGTGCTGAATTCATAACTTTTGAGTGGTAGAATAATTTAGTATGATCTAATTAAGCTAAGATCTCAGAATACGAGGACACTCAAAGCTGAGAAACCACTTTATTCAGCAAGCTGTAACAGGGAATCAGAGGCTGTCCAGACTTGTTCATTGTACTTTTCAGAGTTTTCCATTATAGTTGTTATAATGAACCCCCAGATGTTCCTTCTTCAGAAATGCAGCCATTGGAGAGCCTGAATGTAAGCGACCAATTAGTCAATCGACATTTATTTATATAGCACTTACTAACGGCCGAAAGTAGACCAAAGTGGTTTACACCTGAGATAAAATAAGACATGCAGTAAGTATAAAAAACAAAAACAAATGCAAAAACGATAAAATGTGTAAACACACATTAAAACACAGAATAAAACGGAGTATTAAGAAGCACATTGTCCCCCTACTGTTTCTAAATGAATAAAACGGAGTATTAAGAAGCACATTGTCCCCCTACTGTTTCTAAATGAGGGGGCAGTTTAAGATGCGTATCGATTTTTCATTTATTTTCTTCATGTGCAGATTCAGATCAGTTTCCCTTTTCTTTCAAAATGCTACACTGCATAAATCCGAACGAAAAACAAATATTGAAATCTAAATCTCATGTTTATAATTGTGGTCATTTAAAAAGTATTGAAAAGGAGGAGAAATTAAGAAAGTAATGCAGCTATAAAAGAGACAACTGTATTCTGGAATGTACACCTAAGTGGGAAACATTCAGGAAGCTCCAAACGAGATATAGGTGATAAGTGA
>JABJVR010008256.1:0-47299 GCA_025773905.1 Chitala chitala | reverse complement strand
CTTTTTTTCACCCAGTCAGATTACATTATGTGTGTGTGTGTGTGTGTGTGTGTGTGTGTGTGTGTGTGTGTGTGTGTGTGTGTGTGTGTGTGTGTGTGAGTACATGTGCATGTTTGTGTGTTTCTGTGTGTTTGGGAACAGAGACAGATGAGGAAAGATGGTGGACTAGATGCATTTTAATGACAGAGCAGAAACAAGTCACATACAGTTGCAGTGGTAGTATCAATCCGAAAAAACACTTTCAAGTTCTGTGGGTATATAGGATCCTTATCAAGGCCAGCTCATTGTACAAAGACAATGCAGAGATACAGTTCGTTGTCAACTTACGACCTATGTGACTTATGACTGATGACTATGGGCACAAAGCTCAGTGCTTCGTTTTCTGTGATTTGCAAGGGCTGAACGAAACGGCACATGATGCGTTTTGTCTGTATCATGAAATGTACAAGGAGAAAAAGAAATAAACAGTTCAGAGAAAGCTCACCATGTTTATGAAAAAACAGACTACCCTGAGCACTGCCCCAGCTGCAATTATTAAAGCAATTGTACTGTAGTATGCAGTGTTTTGCAATTATTTAGCATTATTAAACTAAATATACTTTGGTATACAGTGTTAGACTAAAACCTGACGAACGCAGCCCCAGCTGACGACATCAGTGATTATCATTACACAGTTTAATATATGTAAGGTAATTTTTGCATAGGCCGATTTACGACCAAATCGAGTTACAACTGGTCGGTCAAAATCGATTGCGGTCGTAAATCGACGATGACCTGTATTAAAAGAATGAGAAATATGAAACCATGGAGGGACAATTGTGATTGTTTTGTAATGCAATTAACTGATGAGTTGGACCTATGTCTTACCCCTCCCCATTTCCAAATATTCCCAACACACGCTCCAAGAACGTTCATTAACGTTCTCAGAATATTCTGGATGCTCTGGGAACATTACTGAATGTTCTGGGAGCGTGCCCTGTTTGCTGGATAACATGTATGCATGTTTTTAATATATGCAACAACACTAACCTGGTGAAGTAATCAGGAGTGCAGATAATAATTATTGAAAAATATTATTAGACATCAAGTGTATGCTGTAAGTTTGTCTATTTACTGATGCTGGCGGTCTTGAAGTGATGTCATACCAGAGCATGCTTACTTGAGGGAACTGCAATAGTTGCACAAAGAAGAACGAGGCTCTTTTACCATCCGTTATCACGCATAAATTTGTTTTAAAACCTTACAGTTTTCTTGAAGATTCTACCATTTACCACAGTTTTCTTATTTTGGATGTGTTCTTATGTAAGAACAGAATCTGCAAACAGCCAACAGCACTCTTATGCACATTGACTGTTGACTGCTCTGTGTGATATAATTTATTACATTTTCTTCAAATTTGCAGCTGTGTAATAATAATAAAATTACAATAATATTTGTATTATATAAAATATTTTTTAATAATTATGAACATTTTTTTTCACAAAGCAGCATGGTCTAAAATAAATATGTAATCCTGTCAAATTTTGACAGCAATTAATTGTTCCTTGGTAGATCAAGATTTTGTTTGAAGTAATTTTAGTTTTTAACTAGTTTGGGTCATCCTTTCTTGTTGTCCAGGGCCGAATTGCCATGAGACGTGAGTCAACTGAACGGGACCTGGGTGCAGCCAGGGTTATGGTTTTGAGATAGTCATTTGTTTTTATTTTTATTTAGTTTAGTATGTCAGATTCCTGTTCCGTTTTGGTTTTAGCACCTTTACAAAGAGCATTAACGGTTTTAGTTTTGTTTTCGTTTTACTGTAATGAATACGTTCAGTTCCGTTTACCTTTACTGTTGCTGTACTTTCTTAATAGTTTACTTTTGGTTTTCGTTCAAAAAGACGGCTGACATGGAACAAATAGTTTTGCGCGCTTAAAGTCGTTAAACGCTGTTTCAACGGTTAAAAATAACGACAACCATCGCAACGGTACTTTCCATTCCCCACTGAAAAATATGGGCTTGAATGTGAATCACTGGAATACATGCTTGCCGTGGTTTTCTACCAAGCAACTTCGCCTTTTATAATCTCAGTGTGAAGATGGAGGAGTGAGAAACTCAAAATGGCCAATTAATATTTTACGAACGAAAAGATCGATTTTTACGAGACAAGATTGCAAATATATAAACGAGTGTTTTCCCTTTATGAAATTTTCATATTCGTTGAGTTATTGGTTATAGTTTTAGTTTAATGCGAACTGTCTTTTTGTTTTTGTTAATGAAGTCACTTCTTAATGAACGGAACTTTTAATTTTTATGAGCTTTCCTATGCTATAATAAGCTTGGCGTACACACGGCCGTGCAGTGTCGCGCCCTTCTGTAGCCTGTGCTAATTAGGAAATACTGGAACGCGCTTGGACATGGTATCGATCCGTGTTAAAAACAAATTTGCGAATAAATCGGTGTTTTACGTACACGTCATGAATCTGACGTGGACTTATCTTATAATCGTTTTAGGACGTTCCTTGCGAACATTTCTTTATTATTAGGCGAGATATTGGTGAATGAGGGTTAATATCCCTACTAAAGAGACTTGACATCTTGACTGTTGTAGAAATATAAAAGGGTTCACAAATCCCACAACTGTACCATAGGGGTTTTTAAAGTTTCACTTATTATTCACTTATATGCTTGTATTTGCTAAAGGCTAGAGGTCACACAACAGTTTCTGACTACCATGTACATACACCTGACCAGAATGATCATGTTTCATTAAAGAGAAACATCTGTGAGGAACAACTGCCTGTACAGATATTAAACTTGGGCTTGAACCTGCAACCTCGCAGCCTGAACAGAGTTACCAGACAAAATGATTTCTCCACAAAGCTGAAGACCTGTGTGCTTCTCGTGGTGGCACTATCGTACTCTTGTCCTGACTAATGGGACATTTTCATCATAGCACTTTCACATTCCACTACACAGATCCAACTACAAATTCTAAAAGTCTCATGCTTTCAGATTACAAAACAGCTTTTTTGTTGCATTAACAAAAATCTAATTATCTTTGAAATAGCAGAGGATGGCTAATAAGTGATGGAACACTAACCTTTACCGTCAATCTAACCATAAATGCTGTTTGTGTTGCGATACTCTCAGCCTTACCATACACATAGGAGTACACAGGCAGAGCCAGAGACTTTTAGCAAAAGCAATCAACTGCTTTACAAAGGTTTCTTTAAAAAGGGAGATAGCTGGGAGTTTATTAAACATCAAAAGATATTCATAGTAGATAATATAATTGAAGAAGAACACAACTAATGATTAGAAACTGTGGTGAGAGGCGGGGAGTGCTAGAATAAACAGTATCTAGGTTGATGTGAACAAAGGCCATGTCTGCTGCATATCCTTTGATGAAATCTATTAATTTCCTATAGCTTCAAATTGGGATGTGTTTATACTGAGTGTTATGGACTGTTACAATACAGGCAAATAGCAGAGTTTCAGCAAATGCACATGAATCATTATAAGTTCATCTCATATTTTCTATAAAATTGGGGACAATAACATTTCAGGTTGTAATAGTTTACTTCAACAGTATTGGTGTTCTGAAACAACCATAAAAGATTCATAAACATAAAAAATTGTCTCCTTGTATAACGCTCACTAGTTATTGTCATCAATATTTAAGAAAAGGAGAATTACTTCCACTCTGCACTGATAACTGAATTTTTGTTTCTGATTACAGTGTGAGTGTTCTGTTTAGCAAAAATTAGGCAAAGTAAACGTTTACAAAATTCTGAGACAGCTCTGTAATATTGCTGTATAAAATAATATAACAAGCTGTATAAAAATATATGAATAAATTGTTTGCCAATCTTGAAGAGCAGATGTTTTGTAATTGCATTATAGGAAAATATAACAATATTGAAATCAGTATACTTAAATTTCATTAGACACTATCCACACAGACAGGGTTTTCCCATCTTCTCCATGACTTGGAAACATCTGTTAGGAATTGATACACCCTAAATAAAATCTGTGATTAGAAAGTCAAATTAATTTTTTCTAGCAATTTTCATAAAGGGAGAAATTCCTTTTTCCAAATTATAGTAATTCAAAAGAACTGAATGGGACTAAATTTATCTCTGTTTCAGTTGCTAATTTTAGAACAGAAAATAGCTGTACTTCAGGCTCTACAGGGTGGGAATAATAAGTCATCCCTTGTGGGAATAAAAGTCGGTGAAATGTACAAGTTATTCTCAAATGTTAATAAATCTCGCCATGTTAATTACAAGGGAAAATGTAATTTTCCAGTATGTTCTTTGTAAGGAAGCATTGAGTTCTACAGTGAAAATGGTAAATATAGACAAAACCTACAATATGCAGTACAGACTAAAATACGTATATGGGGAGTCTTTTTATGAACAGATGATTTTAAAATATAATTTTATTGTCTAACAGATCTATTCAGTCTCTTATTTTAATTGTTTGCAATTCTGATTTAAATTCAAGGTCAATTTTAAAGCTTTTGGGTGCTAGCATTCCTAAAACCTACATACTTACATTGTGTACACAATTATTATGCAAATGCATTTTTGAGGATTTACAAAATATGCTAATAGACACAACATTATCAGTGATCCTACTTCATTCCCTGCAGACAAAATAAATGTTATATAAAGAAAAGCAGATTTTTTTATGCCACATCCTACCCTATCGGGGGAAGCAGTGGGCAGCCGTGTGCTGCTCCCAGTGAGCTACCATTTAAGTGCCTTACTCAGGGACATGTAACGTTTGTGCCAATCAGGCAAGAGAGGTGAGGTCGAATGTGCAAACAGGGATGCTTTAATGCAGGCTGAAAACAGGGTACAAACATAAGACTAAAGGGATCACAAAGGCTAAACTACAGAAAATTAAGCAAACAAAACGCAAACTACAGAGAAGATGGGAACAATGCTACGGTGCTACAGAGTCACCGCTACAACCAGGTCACAAGGTTACACATACAACAACTGGCAAAGGACTAACAAAGCAGGGTGGTAAATAAAGGCACATTAATAGGGTAAATGAGACAAGGCTGGCAAATGATAACGAGGGGATGACAGGTAGGAAAGGACAGGAGGAAGGGCGACATCTAGGGGACAGAGGGAATATGACAGGCAAGGCATGACAGGACACATCTGGCTGGGCCACATCCCAGCCTAATGTTCAACCCACTGTGCCACCAGGCTGCTTTATTATTCAGCTGTGAAATACATTATATTTCTTATATGAAAAATAATATTCATGAATTAAAGCAACAAATTCAGTAGTTTAACAGCTAACAAAAGTTTTTTTTTACATCTTTGAACCCTTTGCTGGCAAGACAGTCTCTGGTGTACTTGGAAGCTTTGCGATGGAGCACTGTCTTGCATCAGTATTATAGACCTTTTCCTTGGTGGTGGCTTCTTCTCGTTCCACTGTTTGAGGAAGAGACAACATGAAAATGTCACTGGATGGACCTGATGGGTGAGCACTTGGCTGGACTGCTGATCGACATCACACACCAGTTCGACTGAAGCGATAGCAAAGTGGGTCGTGGTAGGCTGGTATTATTGACAGTGATTGGTTGGACCATTTCATGCAGAAGATGGACTGATAATGAACTACAAAAAATACTGCCAGTTTCTGGAGGCCACTTTCCTCAAGCGCCAAAGATGGTGCAACTAGTATAACTTTGTGAATAAGCAATTCTGGATGGTGAATGAAAGAATAAAGGTCTCCTGTGTGTATAAACTTGCATGGGATGTTTTTTGAAGAAAGAATCCTGAGCAGCCTGCGATAGGCTCCAGGCCACCCATGACCCTGCAAGGATGGATAATGCAGTTAGTTTATTGTGGTTTTTAACCACTAGTTTACATCAGTGGATCACACATGTCATCAAGCCAGCATCAGATCTGTTAAGCACTTCACACAGCTGAAGATGGTTTCTGACTCGCTCATGTCACATACAATACAGTATTGATCAGAATACCAATGTCAATGCCAATTTTATTTATATAGCACATTTAAATATAACATCAACGCCCAAAGTGCTGCTCAGTAAATAAATGGGGCAAGAACACATTACTAACAACAAAACTAATTAAAACAAGAACACATTCAAACAAGAAGCTATAGAAAAACAATCAGGTGTACCATAAAATAAATAAACACTAAAGACAATAAAATGGAGACAATAAAATATGGAGTAAATGATGCTAAAACACTAAAACAACAGACGAAATTATAAGGAAGTCTAATATCACTGCTATTTATCAAAAGAAATGGAGAAAATGATAGTACATTAAAAGCTAGCGAAAATTTAAAAGGTCTAAAAAAGAGACTTAAACGCAAAAAGAGAGGAGGCTGTCTGATAAAAGGGGGAAATTCATTTCAAAGTTTAGGTGCCACAACATGTGAAACTCAACGTCCCAACATTATCCTTGAGAGAAGAAAGGGAAACGGGCTCAACCTGATCAGAAACAAGTCGGCAGTAGCCGATACATGTGAATTAAAAAACTGTTCATACTGATACATCTGTGTACATATCTGTGTGCTTATAGTAAATGTTAATAGTAATAGTTCCACTGCATACTGAAGATACAGAACAGTATTCACTAAGCTAAATGGAGTAGAGTTCAGTAAGATGATTGGCCCAGTGCTCAGTAAGATGATTGGCCCAGTGCTCAGTAAGATGATTGGCCCAGTGCTCAGTAAGATGATTGGCCCACTGTATAGTACATTTATTTGGCTATTGTTCAGTGAGATAATTAGACTAGTATTCAGCAAGATTATTGGGCTTGTGCTCAGTAAAATGATTAGGACAGTTTTCAGTAAGATGAATGGGCCAATGTTCAGTAAGCTTATTGGGCCAGCGTTCAGCAAGGTTACTGGACCAGTGTTTAGTATCTTATTGAGTCAGTGCACAATAAACTGATTAGGCTAGTATTCAGTAAGATGATTGGGCCAGTGTTCGAAAGTGCAGTAACTCTCACTGATGGTTATGACTTGGCTCCTCTGTGCTTCTGTACAAAGCTGCCCTCCATCCAGGCCTGGTATGACACATCTCCTCTGATTATAAGCAAGTGAAAAGCTAGGTGCTTTAGAGCAGTTTCAATATAGTATAAAAGCCAGTGACATTTACATTTTTAACACCCACACAATGTCCTTGGTGAGTTTCTGTCCTCAATATCACATCAACTTCCTCTTTGTGGTAATAGCATGTTACTCCAAACATACATTATTCTCAAGCATTTATATCACAATTTTTATAACACTATAAAAATCATCACTGAGTGGAACTTCAGTATAATATTAATTTAGGAAAATGAGGGTTTGTTTTAATTCCTCAGTGCCTTAAAATGGCATGAACATGCATTGTATTTCCAACGTTGGATTTAAGATTTATATTAAACAGCACATTGGTGATTCTGGAGTGATTTATATTTCCACTTGCTCTTACTCTCCTCGGTCTTGTGACCTTGCATTTCAATTGCAATTATTTTCATTTTAAGAATTTGAATGATGATGCTGCTTTATAATAAAAAACATGTTCAGTTCACATTAAGAGGTCTGTTTGTTTCTAAGAAAAACAGTGTACAAATGTTCATAATTATTAACCTGTGTGATAAGTCATGCAATTGAAGCAGGTTTAATATTAGCCTCTCTGCACCTGCTGGTAAAACCAGATGCCACGAGAGATCTGGTGTTGTCACGCACGGCTGCCCTGTTTAAAAGACTGACGCATGATACTGTGCAGATGTGCTCATTTCAGCCATTTCCTGTGCTACTTTGCAGTTTGGTGTAGTGGTCTGACTGGTAAAACCCAGCTCTGAATTCACCTTGCTTACACATTGCTTATTAAAGCCCAGTCACCACGTGATAAAACTGCATTCAGCCTGACATTATAATACTGCATTACTGACCAATGCTGGCTTTGCCTCCAAATCACATTCAGCTTGTAAAACTAATTGTGTTTGAAATACAAAAACTTCTTCAGTAATAATGTATTACTTTTGTAACATTTGACAATGGGGCGTATTTTTGGATGAAAATAGCTGGTCTCTAGCTGAAAAGCTGCATTCCTCTGTTGTTTTCTGTAATGAAATGCAAATGATACACGGCATGTATAACATGGCAGTTAGCTGAAGTTACGTGAATCTGGTTGTTATTATGGTTGGCCATCTAAGGAAAGATTTTACTGAAACACAACATGTAAAATGTTACAAAATCAATGAAGTTGTGAAAATAATCTGTTGAAAGTCATGACAATGTTGAGCCATCATTAGAATTTATATTACACTAATTATGTTTACTGTTTTCATGTTTTTATGATAATCACACATTTAAATATTGGAAGCATTTAGAAAATAGCCTTTATTAGTTCTTTCACACTTTAGAGGTTGTGTGGTGACAAGGGTTTAAATGAACTCTTTGAGCACCTCAATCTCGATAGCTCTATACTAAAATAGTCCCATGCTTCTGACTAAGGGTTTAAACATGACAGAATTGTATGAGTAAGGGGTTCCAGTAGAGGGCAGTCTCATGGTAATTTAATTATTTTTATATTTTAAAATTGTATTTACTTTTAACCTTTTCAGAAGGTAATGCTTTTAAATTCTTGTTTTTTTATTTCGTATTGTGGAATATTATGGAAATCAAATTACAAAACACTCACAGCATTTTCTGTTAAGCAAAAAAAAACACTGAATTTTTGAAGGCCTTTTTTAATGTCATGTGAAAAAATGTATCCTAACATGAAACCTGCTTTAATATATATATACATATATTTTTGTCTATGTGTGTGCGTGCGTGTGTGTGTGTGTCTGTGTGGGTCTGTGTGTATAATCATGATGTATTGCTTAAGAGAACATATTACATAATGAATGTTTTTCTATAGTGATAAACGGTTCATGTTAAAAAGGTTGATATGGACTCACTGGGGAGATACAGGTAGAAACCACAAGTCATGGTATCTTTCTAACACACAGTTCACTATTTGATAACATCATGAACAATATGTGTATTATTGATATGAGCTTTTTCCCTTGCCCTTTGGTTATAGGGAGGGACGGGGGAAGACAAATAAGTTCAGTGCAACACTTAGTGGTGATCTGGTAATGGGCCAAGGAAACACCAGCATCATAAGCTTCCTTTCACATATTGTTTTATTCATATTGCACTTTACTTAACGCCCAAATATGTTTTATTACTCAACAAAAATAAACTAATTAAATAATAAATACCAAGACAAAGGGGATGAAGAGACTTAAACCTTACGTGTTGGGTAGACTTCATTTTCAATTAAGCATTTAATGCAAATAATACAAAATATAACAAGGCTTTGAATGTAATCTTGTTTTGAGAATTAACATGTTGTATATCAGTAAGTCATATACAAGTAGCATGATCCACATACATTTGCTATATATTTATTTGCAGAGTTTATTGCTTTACATTTGTACCATCAAAAAGTCTCAGTCATAAAATGGCGACGTCAATGTGTTTCATTTTATTATTTAAAAATGTATACACATTTAATACAACAATAATATACATTCTATACATATTTCTTGTCTTTCCTCTTAGTCCCAGCCATTCAATGACGTCATGTACAAGCATATAGCTAAAGAACCAGTAAGCACAGTCCATTAACCTATACAATGATTTTCTTATTAGATTATCAACCTGCTTCAAATCAGAGTTGCAACATGTGCTAATTTCACCCCCATTTCACTAAGAGAATCTGTATAGATACTTACAGCCTTAACCACCTTATTTGGGTTGGCTGTAGTCATGTGACGGTTCAACCATAGGACTCTGGAACTTGCCTGTTGTGGTAATAACTGAACCAGAGGACAGTGGAACAATTGCAACACATGTACAGTATCATTATGAACTACAACATGTACAACATCTCACTATCTTATCTGTGCATTGTGGGCTGTACTGTTCTGCATTTTCCAAACACTTGTTTGGTTGCTGGTTGTTTTCCTTCTAAAGCAACTTTGGTACGTTTGGAACATCAAAAGTCAACGTATAGGTCCGCTGAAATGCAGCTGACACTGGACATATTTTCTATGGGTAATTGCTTTTATCGATTATGCGATTATTGGCATTGTGGTACACAACTTTCAAGTTTTTCAAAGACAGTAAACGTATTCAAACGTTTTGTTGTTAGCAGAAATACATCGGGAATTATTGACAATACGTAATACCGAGTTCAAAACGTTAAACGCTCATATGGTGAGCATTCAGGCGTCAAGCAGGTAGAGCACTCAATATTTAGACTAGAGTGAATTGTCGCCCCCAATCACCATGCATCCTGGGTACTTTAATCACATAATGGATCGAAAGCCATAAGTAGTGTCCCCACCTTTAAAATGAAACCTGAGCCGCTGCTGGCTAATCATGTCATCATCACGTGTTTATGGAGAATGTTTACCGGGAGGTTCTCCTACAATAAACGTCACCGGGAATTCCCTTGATGTATTGATAGTAGGGTATTTATAAGGAAGTTGCACACTTTCACACAGTAGAGTCTTGTTGGCCGTGCGAACCAGTTTATTACGTCGAAAATACGAAATCACGAAATCGTGTGTTAAAGTCTGGAACCATGAAATACGAATCGAATTCCATACTCAAAAAATCAGAAAGTAAGAACAGGATATACGATGGTAAGTAATGACAAACTTCAAGTGTAGATCTAAAAAGTAAAGTGAGAACTGCCACGTAACATTTTGTTTTCTGACTTTATCTAGACGATAAAGTCATTATTCTGGAATGCGCCCACCGCCTTCGACAAATTGGGGACCTTATGAACTTTAAATACAAATTACTGCATATACTACTGAAATGTATATGTCGTTAACGAAAGCGTTAACAGACGAAATCCCCTTGTTGATAATATGGATGTTGGACAAGAAGCTCTACAGTGAAGCTTTCACATAATCCGTGAAATAGTGGATGTCAGGAACGCCACCTAAGGTGTCCGTGGAGAAGAAACGTCAGCCGTGTAACAGACGGATCTCCATTTCGTAGCGGAGCTACAATATGTTTCTCACGACGAGGATAAGAGTATGCAGGAGTTTGTAAGTTAGCGGAGAAAAGTTGTTTTGGGATGATCATCAAACCCGGAATGACCCTGGACGGAGCTTTGATCAGCATTTCTGGTTACCAAAGAAACTAGAAAATTCATACATTGAAATTGGTACCATGAGAATGACACAAAAAAATATAAAGGCTGTCCGAAGTTGTACCCGGGAGCACAGCTTATATACCGTAAATAGTGCAAGAAGAAAACGTGATGCTACTGTATTGTGTTGCAGTCATTCTAAACACCTGGCAATTCATCTACAAAATAACGACCCGATTTCTATATACGTTCTATCGAAAAATAACTTGTTTTGTCCTATGTATCCATGTGGCTACAACTCATGTAAGGCAAAGGCTAGAACGAAGATGACACATAAGAAATTACCTGACAAAGTCATGTTCATTATTGCTCATTTTTAAGGTTATGTATGCGTTTTAGTGTAGTGCCCATAGGTGTTTATGTAGCCTATAGAGTGTGTGGGATGACACGTGTGGCGATAAGAAAAACAGGGACTATGACCGCATTACCCATTCCATTCTATTGCCGTATATTGTATGTATCTATGTCGTTTTTATCCTCTCTATGTGATTGCATGCATGTATCTAAATGCCAGCTTGTGTATAATTAAAACAATCTCTGTCTGTACCCTACAAGACAATAAGGTTTTGTTGTAAAGTGTATTGTTGATGAAAAAATTGCCAGTGACTTTATGAATAAAAACAAATTTTTTTCATTATCATTCTCGTACTCGTGACTCAAAGGAAAGAACTGACAAAGATCAGTCACGTGACTCGTGCAAACATATACGAAAATTAGTGGAAGATGAAAAGAAAAACATGTAAAACATTTTTATTGCTCACAACAATAGTCCGCCCGAATAATGCTGGATTTCATATTTATATCAGGTTGTTTAGTCTCTCAGAAAAGAAGACGGTTTCTTACATTTATAAACACAAGTATTTAATAAATATAAAATATATAGCCACCACCTGTGGGGTTGTGATGCTTATTTCTGAATTAAACTCTCCACGCATCAACAGCTATAACGATTGTATAAGTAGTTACAGCATCTTGAGTTTTTAATACTTTTATTCTTATCTATATTGGCGATCACTTACAAGACAGCTGGGTTCTGTAAAATTATACAGAGAATAACACCAACAATGCAGGCTTTAATGGCTCAACGGATCCATTAAAAATAGAGGAGTTAAAAGTCTTAGCAATATTCAGAAAAAAGTGGCAAAAAAAGCAGTTTTGTGATCCTCCTTTGGGTTTGGTTATCTTTGAAGTTGTGTTTCATGTTGAAGACCTAGTCCCTTTGAGCAGAGGCCTTGCCTTCATCCAAGCTGAAGCCCAGGCTGGCAGATGTCTTCTGATGCTCAGCCCTGATAGCTCCACCTACACCTTTCTGCTCATCTGTGGCACACAGATCAAAAGTGAGCATCTCAGCAGGCAGCCAAATTCACAACAGGCTTCTAGAAGCCAAAAATTTTCCCTGTTAAACAACAGTATGTTCAGAAGAGTGAAGTATGTTGCGATCTGTGTTTTCTTGAAGATCAGAAGGCACTGTGCTGGTTCACCATGCTTAAAGATGTGAAAATGGCTCTACTGGACCTCCCCTGAGCTGCTCTTGTTTTCAAAGTGGTCTTTCTTTCAGTCAGTCTACCAAACTGTATCACTGTTAACAGCCATCTCAGGCTGCATAGGATCACAGTCCTCTCTGGTCATGATGACAATCAATGGCTGTCTGTTGAGTCGAGCCTTGGGGAAGCTGTAGACAGCTTCGCTGTGCGTGGCTTTCCTGAGGGTAGTACCATTGATGGAAATGACGGCGCCCCCCTGGCAAATGGTTCCTTCCACTTCATAAACCCCTCTAGAGGAAACCTTGTAAACCTGGTGAGAGCAGAAGCACACGTTAGCAGAGCTGTGTCAGCGTTGAGAGCATTTCGCTTTCCGGGGTTAAAGCTGTGGCTGAATGTGTGCATATTCATTACAATCAGTGGAAATGATATTTAATAGGAAACACTCAAATACATTAATAATGACAAGAATTTAATATTGTCTATTCCTATATTGTTTGTCTTACATTAACAACAATTTGCATATTTTTTAAGTATTGTATAAAAAAACAACTTAAATTGTACAATATTTTCAAACTCATCATCAAAGTAACCATATTCTTAAAAGTATTT
Organism: Chitala chitala; assembly: GCA_025773905.1. Lineage (NCBI taxonomy): Eukaryota > Metazoa > Chordata > Actinopteri > Osteoglossiformes > Notopteridae > Chitala > Chitala chitala. The sequence goes on along the minus strand of JABJVR010008256.1, from coordinate 34,015 downwards.
TATAAACAGAGTCATGGTAGTGGAATATGAATGAGGAAATCTGTTTAAATTTGTATCGTATGTCTGTTTCAATTTGGCATACTTATAAAAGTTGGAAAATATTATAAATACCCAAAAACTAGATGAAAGCCTGTGAATATAAAAGCATTTGAATGTCTCTAATAAAGGTACTTGCATATTCATCAAATGTAAAATACCATTACACGGACTTCTGCTTAGAGTCAGCCCCGCCAATGATACTAAACCCCAGACCAGATTCTTCTTCTTTAGTTAAAACCACAAAGTCCTCTTGATTCTGAATAAACAGGGAAAGGCCCAGGAAAATAATTAACAGCCACTCACAGTATATACGATGTTGTCAGTCAAGTGTCAGATAACATGTTTCAGCATGGATTTTGGCACAACACGAAAAGACATTATAAAAAGCACATATCCTAAAATGACGATAATTGCCGAAATTCCTTACATTAAATTCTGTCTGCCTCTCACATTTCCCTTAAGAATGTCATAATTTCCCCAGTCTAGCACTGCAGCTGGCAGCACAATTGATCGGCCTTCCAAAACCTTTCCCGAGGTTTGGCTTAATGGTATACAGGGAAATGAGCTCTGTTCAGTCAGTCATCTTCTATACCGCTTCATCCAGTTAAGGGTCGCGGGGAAACCTGGAGCCCATCCCAGGACACAAAGGGCACCAAGCAGCAGACACCCAGGGCGGGATGCCAGCCCACCGCAGGGTGCACACACACACACACACACACACACACACACTATGGGCAATTTGGACACACCAATCAACCTAACCTACATGTCCTTGGACTGTGGGAGGAAAATGGAGAACCCAGAGAAAACCCACCAAGCACAGGGAGAACATGCAAACGCCACACACACACAGACCCAACGCGGGGACCAAACCCCAGCCCCAAAGGTGGGAGACAACAGTGCTAACCACCACGCCACCATGCCGCCCTGAGCTCTACTCAAAACTTATAAATTCCACATAGTTTACACACTGTACTACAAACGCAAAACAAAAAAAAAGTACAGTCAAGACTGTAAAAAAAATTAAGACCTGATGTTAAAAGCATATATACACTTCTGAGACAATAATATAACATCAACCTGAGATTTGACTTCTTGAATAAAGGAATCAGAGAGGTCTGCAACTTTTTCTAATGCACACTGGAGTTGGGTAGTTGTTTTAAAAACTTTGAAAAAAGCACAATGTTTTTTAAATATAAAAATACTTCCAAAACGATATCATCTCTAAAAAATAAAAGGAAAACTCCACCTGGAAAAGCAAAATGACATTTCCCCCTTCTGAATACAGATGGGTCATACATGGAAGTGTTGAGTACACTGCATCACCTCTATTCAATGTCAGAATTATGCTGCTGGAAACCTGCCAACTCATCAGCATCCATTTTGTAGCTGCCATGCAGTTTTTTACACCTAATATACAGAATTTAGATGGACATTATGAAGGTAAAAAAAAGACCGAAATGGCCTTAGCTCTACAACACTTACTCTATAGTTGCCATTCCACTAGGGGACGCTGTAAAGTCTCAACTCTTTCTCATTCGAACAAATGCTTAAAAAAGCAGGATAATGTTCAAAAAAGCGAGGCATACCTTAAATGTCACGTGTCATTTTAAAAGTTACATCAATGCTCATTGCAAACGCACAATATGCTTTTAAATAAAAAACTGAAAAGAAAGACTTCTGTCACTCATAATACAGAAGTATTAAAGAAAGAGTAAAGGTGCTGCACTGACATAGTTTTACAGAGAGAGATGGAAAGCCTGTGATGTTATTCTTTATTTTTATTATAATTCCTTCATTTATTTGGATTATTTAAGTAATTAAACGTAATGGTGTACCGTACTAAACCAAAACTGTTGTCTGTGTTTTCTGGTAGTCTCTATGAAACAACAATATGAAACAACACTGGTGAACTGTGATGTAAAACATTTCTTCTCACACCACACACCTGACAGTTCTGTTGCTGCTTTGGCTGTGTGTTTCATCCCTATTTACACCTTCAAGGTCCGGCCTTCTGGAGAAACGAGCCCAAGCCTCGACAGTCTTCTAGAACAGTTAGAACAGTCCTAAGTCCTCGCCCTGGCCTGGACCTCAATTTCAACTACAAATTCAGTGCTGCTTGCATCATTTTATTGTCCCATGGGGCAAAGTCCATGCGAATTTGGCACGCTTTGTGCTCTACGCTCTCTCAGTCTGGGTGGATTGCATGCGTCTGTGCTGAGCAGGGCAGACTGAATCGGCTGTGTCTTATCCAGCTGCAGTTCATGTGGAGCATCATTAGCTTGTTCTTCTGTGGGGGGAGGGGGGGTCAATTCCTCCAGTGCCGCATTCGTGAAGCACCTCCATCATAGAACAGGTAGTGTTTTGGATCGACACTTACTTTGAGACAGCACGGGGCTGAATGTCAATACACCTTGTAGCTTCCCTGTCAAAGAAAGAAAGGTTTTCAAAAGATCTGATTCTCTGTTGAACAAAGAAGGAACAGGTACCTGGTCCAAAACTGCTGTTTAAATTTTTTCCTTCCCTTTGTACCACCTTTAATTTGAACCTATTACCCTTAACGTTCTCATTTCCTTTTATGTAGTCTAAACCAACATCAGTTCAGTTTTGTATGTGTGGACAGACTTTACCTGCAGTTAACTTGAAATCACATGGAATAGCAGTAATGTGCCCTCTGATACCTGAGGGAATAATTATTTTTTCCTTCAACTGTACACTGGCCTCTGACACTCCACTGAAACAATGGTAAACTAATGATTTTGCCATAAAGAGAATCTGATCTTAAGGAGCTTTTACAAACATAGCCCTCTCTGTAGTTTCTTTCTTTCTTAGAACTGAGATGGTTTCTAAAGATGAGGACAAAGACAAGGACAGTAAGGATGCTGTTAGTAACGTTCCAGACACCAGAGAGTCTCACCTCAGCTAAACTCCTTGGACAGCAGACAGCATCGTGCTCCTCTTTCAGTTTTGAAGCTGTACGAGCATCTTCTCCATGGACCAAACCCGCTTTTCTATTTTTAGCTGAGCGCTTTTTATTCATACCCAAAAACACTTCATCCCGAAAACAGTTCATTTTGAGGTTTTCACCGTCCGTTGTGGAACTTTTAAGGTTTTGCACATCCTTATCTTGTTTGCAGACAGGTGCGTTTAGCGACATGGGGCTGTTCTCCAGGTGTTCGCTTGCTTTTAAGTTGTACGGCATTTCGGTTGTTTGTTTTGGAGATAGCAGAGGAGAAGCCAGAGGCAGTTGCTGAAGAGAGCGTTCAGCCCCTGCTGGTGTCGTGACAGACTGGTCTTGCAGCTTATTTTTACATTTAACACTGAGACTCTTGAGCTTTGCAGCAGAGCTCGCTCCGTTTGCTTTGTTTTGATGTGTGAATCTGCAATTTAATGGGCCTGGGCTTGAGGGACGACTCTGAAACTTTATCCCTGGGGTGCTGGGACTATGATTACCATCATTGTTTGGCGGTTCTGACAAAGTCTGCGCTGTCTTCTTCTCCGTGTCTTTCAATGGTGTGACTTTTGGCACTCGCCCACTTGATTTGCACTGGTAATAACAGCAGGCTTTCGATACAGTCGAAACCAGCTGGGATAGCGGCTGGGGATCACAACGCTCGTCTGATGCAAGTGAGATGTTTTCTCGGGCCGACGTTTCTGCATTAGGCTCGGAGACAGCATGGCAGCAGTCTTGTTGTGCATTGATGGGTTTCATCACCAGGGGCAAATTGGTCGACTTTAGCAGGCAGTGATGTTGGTCCTCCACAACAAGTGGGCTTTGAAGCTGAGTACATTCCCAGGACTTCCGCAACACGTCTGTGTGATTTCTGAGACCTTCGTGTGAGTAGGCCAGTCTTTGTGGGTAAAGAGGTGAGAGTTCTTTCAGAACATTAAGAGAGTCTGTGTTTTGCGTGAGCGTGCTACCTGTGGTATCTTTCTGAAGTGATACTGATCTTTCATTGACCTTCTTCCTTTCCACTTGCCCCTCTTTGCTAGAGCTGTAAGATTCCTCATAACAAATCTCAACTTGTTCCCCATCAGAGTCCAGGGCCTGGCACCCATTACTTTGAAAAGGACTGTTGCCCCGTGTGCTGAACAGTTGCTGGACACTGCCAGCATCAGAATCACTGTCTGATTCAATGTCTTCAACCATACCATACATATTCTTGTGAGAGCTCCCGTATTCCATGTCACTGGCTCCACTTGTGTGGACAACCTTCTCGTTCCACATTATACTGAAGTGTCTGCAGTAAGTGTTTAAAAATCCTGTGCCAGCAGGTAAAGTCCTACCTTTATTTTCTGGATCCAAAAGCAAGGAGTTCAAAGCATTTGGCTTGGGAAACAAGCCACAACTGATTATATTTTCATCAGCTTTGTTGTATGAGACTTTCTCGTTATGAATATTCATGATTGCATTTGCATGACTGTCTTCATTAGGTGTTTCTGTTATATGCAGTTCACTTAAAAAATCATCAATGTTTGTAACTGGTATGTCATTTGTGGGATCTTTTAGAACAGAGAGTCTCATTGTGGTCGCTGATGGCATCAGCATTGAAGCCTTATGTTCTAGCTTTTGACACTCCTCTACCCCTTTGTGATTCTTATCCAAAGATACCTGGCAGGAATGTGATCCAGATATGCCATCACATCCCACTGCCGTCATCAGGCAAGAAAGCTGATCTACAGCTAAGCAATTGGAAAGGATTGATATACAATTATTAAAACTATGAATTCAAACCACATATATACATGCATACATATAAATTTATGTATATATATATATATATATATATATATATATGCACAGTTGTGCCCCCATTTTCACGGGTATTACATTCCAAGGTCTATCACAATTGGCTGGAACTACAGATAAGAGTTGGATGCCTTATATAACCCTTGGTTACATCCCCAGCCATATTTGCTTTATTTTTCTGTGGGTCTCTTTGAACTCTTGTGGGACTGACTCTGAGTTGGAGAATGCCCATTGGTCTTTAGGAACGCCAATCACCGAGCTGAAGAACCAATGAAGGCCCAAGGCATTGACAGGAAGTCTCTGGTTCAGGAATTTAAAAGAGCATAAAAACGACTTCCTACAAGACGTGTGTTGTTGGGTTGTAAATGTAACTTTTTCACTACCAAAATTTGTCCTTCTTATTGTCTACTCCACGCTACAGTTTCCCACAAGCACTTTGCGCAGTCCCCAATGGCTTCCGCCATTACCAAAACATAGGAAATCAATCGTTACTGCAGTCACTTGACATGCCCTCTTCATCATGTCTACACTTGACTGTAAAGCACAAACGTGATTGGCATATGGTTTAAAAATTGTAAACCATGTATTTTTGGCATTTTTATATTTAATTTTTTTCTCATCTGTTGACCGCAGTTAAGTAGATCAGCAGATACCAGATGAGTGGACACGGGAGCACTACTGTATATATATAAATATATATAGTATATAACATAAATATATCGGTATATATATCAAACATTAATGTTTTTTTAAGTTTTCGCGTACTGTTACAGCACACAGAATGAAGAAAACAGAAAACATACAAAATCCTATTAAAAAATAATTATATTATTAGACTGCAAAACGTACAAGACAAGAACACAAATTCATTCAAACTCACCTGAAACAGGCCTCTTAACCTTTAAAGTTAGAGATACTGGAAGATTGTACAAGAGGTCACAGATTTCCTTATATGAGGACGTACTCAGTGTTTTGTCTCCTATCGCCATGACCTCATCACCAACGCAAAGCTTACTCATGGACTTCTGCAATGTGACCAGGACAAACATTTCAGTGCATGTCCTGTTTAACTGCCTCAAAATTACAGAACAAAATGTCAGATACTTTCCCAAGTTTCCATTCAGTTCAGTTACATTTATAACAGGAAAGGCTCAAGTTATATAAATTCAAAACATCAGTTGTGTAAAAAAAGCATTCATCATAATAAAAATGGAGATCATGTTTACAGTGATATTAAATTAATATAACAGTTATCAGTTTTCTAATTACCACAGTACTGGTATATTTCCGGTAATTACTCCACTGTTGTACACTGTCAATTTGTAGCAAATTTATAGGAGACTTTCATGAATTTCTCAATGATGAACACACTCTTTCTGCTGCCCCCCGTGGCCGCAGCCCTGTAATCAGCACCTTAGTCGGAGAGGATCTGACCTCCAGGTTGAGGCCAAGGGAGTCTTCCTCAGTCCTCTGCAGCAGCACCGTCTCTATGGTGGACAGCCTATCTGGCTTGCTGGCCTCCACCTTTCTGCAGTGGGGCAGCCGGGGTGCTGTGCGAGCCACGTGCTGGAGGGGTTCACCCCCTTTGGGCCGCAGGGGGACACTGGGCAACTCTGTGCTCATCATGCTCTTCACCCGCGTCACAGCTGTGTGCTCTAGTTTGGGAGAGCGCTTTGGCTCCAACTGTGGTTCTCGATATGTGTCCCTCTTCACCGCAAGATTCGTGCCCTCGCTGCCACTCTTGTACTGTGGATGGCGAATAGGCACAAAGCGCGAGTCAGCTCCTAGTGGGAGGGGCCTGGCACGACAGTTTTCCTCACAGTCTACAAACGGCTGCACACTGTCGTCATTGTTGTTCACTTCTGTTGAGGGCACGCTGCCCATCGTGTCCGAGAGGTCTTTCGGGGGCTTCTGCTCAGTTCCTGTACCTTGCAGCTGTTTTCTGTAGACCCACTTCCTGACCCCAGTGTGTTGTGGGCTCCTATCTTCGTCACTGTCTTCATCCTCGGAGCAGACGACATGCCGCTGGCGGAGCAGGGGGCTACGCACTGAGTCAGGGCTGTTGCAGGTGCTGGCCTGCTGGGCTGCCTCCACCTTCTGGCTACGCAGAGTACAGGCCCTCCTCAGCTCGTGGGAGTATGCAGATCCCCTGTCGAGACTTGCACACGGAGACTCCCTAAAGGCTGACAAACAGAGCGGGCACAGAACTATTATTTATTTTTATACTGACAAATGACAGAACACACTACTCTGTCTTGTTCCTTTTTTCAGTTGAGAAAGTTTCACCTGTTTTCAGATTAATTTGACAGTGCAGGAATATTGTAATGACAGAAATACAGCAAGCATGATTTTTAGGATGTTTAGAGAACTGCTGTACAAACAAGCAGCATCCAGTCAACTAATATAAAAAACTAAACGATCTTAAAAGTAACACTAATTTGAATCTGGTCTTTAGAGTAGTGGAGAGCTAAATTACGAGAGGAAAATCTGACTATTTCAATGCAAAATTGTAGATGATAAAACTGATTAACAAAAGGAAATCTTAATTATATACAATTTCCATCATTTGAAATATTTTATCAAAAACAACTATCAAGGGTAGATGGTATTGTGTATTAGCAGTATAAACACTAAAGATATTAAGTCACTCAACCGGCAAGGTTGAAAATACTATTAGTGAGGATTTTTCTAAAATACGATGAGTGTCTGACTCTGTTACAACTAAAGAAATGCTATCAGGGCACATCTAATAAATAAAAAGATGATGATGGAAAGCGTTTTATTTGTCAGAGTATTTCAGCATTAAACGATGCAGAGAGATGTTAATTCCAGTAGAACACCTGCACTGTGAGGCACTGCCACAGCCTCGTCTAGCGAAGTGTTGCAGCTCCTTTGAGAAAGCGGGTTGTCGTCGCTGGATGCGGTCACCATGGTTTCTGAGAGGGACGACTGGCTGGGGAGGTCATGTGAGAAGTACTGGGAAAGTTCTGCCTCAGAACTCAAGGACCCTTGCTGGAATCAACACACGAACGAGATAATAATCAGAAGACATTCCTCATTTCTTTCTGTAGGTGGCAGCGACAGCGGGTAATAAACGTAAACCAAACCATTAACCGTTTCTGACTATTACACACGTGTCATTTGAGTGGAAAGTTGCTTGTTACCCTGCTGGCTGGTTCTAGAAATCTCTTCATAGTCCAGCTCATGTGTGTAGATCGCTCTCTCAGCTTGGCCTTCACGGAGGGGGAGGGACTTTTTGACAGAGGTCCTGACAGGAAACAGTCTGAGGTCACACCTCTCTTACACTATAACGTTACAGCTATACACAGTAATGCTTTCAATTTGCCACTGCTTTAAGACCTGAAATCCACAGGCGAACCTGCACAGACAATAAAGCACTTTCCATATTTCCACTGATATTATGTTTAAACTAACACAGTCAAAAATTTTTTTTTTAAATGATAAAAGAACTAGGTTTCTATACTTAAATTCTTTATAACCCACAATTTACACTAATGCCATAAATAACACATTTATATACAGTTTGTGGCCTTAAAAATCCAAAGGAAAATTAGTATATTTATCACTGACATGGTCACAGATTCAGATCAACATTTGAAGTGATTTTTTATATCTTACAGATGGGATGCAGTTCTAAGCCCTAACCTGCATTGTGAGACATATACACTGTGCTTAGCGTAGCACTATACCTAGCATATGAGGTGAGTTGTTCTCCATGGTTAGACTCTCTTTCTGAGATGGACGGGTAATAGCATCATCCATTTCCTGCTCTGAAACCTGAGGGATGATTAGAAAAATGATAAGACTAGAGTGAAGCAAACCTAATAACATCAGGTTGTCAGTCCATCTCAGTGTCACAGGGATTTAGAGGCTAACGTAAGCAGTGAGTTGAGGTAAACTCTCAGCTAGGTACAAACCCAACACAAGACACTCACACACGTATTACTGGTTGGTATTTCTTCCCGTTTTATTATGCACACCCAGGTCTACATCGATGTTCTCATTTTATTGTTAGCCAGGTTTACAAACTGGTATGGATGGATTGCCTGAATATGTACAGATTCCTTTGGAGAAGATAACTAAAGTGTAGTGTTCACCTGATTTTTGATGTAAACGTTTAACAAATTCATAAGCATGTTGTCACAGCAGTTTTTCAGAACAGAAAATCGAACACATCTGTTAAACAGCATGAATATGTATAAGAAAACAGGACATGAAATCGTACCGCAGACAAAGACACAATTCAACATGTATTCATATTATTAAAGAGGATAAAGTTACCCCAAAAATTCTACAATAAGCTCGTTTTCAATTAGGCAACAAAATGAAAACCAATTGTTAAAGAGTCACACCTGGCAGCTGATATACATACACTTATACATACAAAAATACATAAACATATGACAGTTCTGAGGGGTCTCACTTTTGGGTTGGGGTGTCTGCTGATTATGAGGCTCACTGGGCCCGGTCCACACTCACTGAGGATGGTGTACGCTTCACTCAGCGCAGCGTGCCGTAAGCTCACTGACTCGACCTCCAGAACCTGGTCGCCACGGCTGAGTGTGAAACGACAGGAAGTGACAAAGGCTCTTCAAGTAACCAACCAATCAGCATTCTCTTACTCTGACCGAATGGAAGCTAATTTCAGCATTACCACACCTAACATACTCTTCACTTAGGAAGTATCTTGGTAAAGTCATACAGAACCAAACATAGAGGAGTAGAGAGAACACAAAGGTTTTAATTGGTCCACAGAGGAGAAAACTGTAAGGCTACAGAGGTTCCTTTTCTTTAAACTAACTCTGTACAATCTTCCAGCAAAAAAAAGCTGGCTTGAACACATAACACTGCTTTTCAAAACATCATACAAATAGTTTTTTACAAGCATGGTCAAATGGTACAGTTCTCTATGTGGATGCATACATAGTAGTCATCCATCCATCCATCCATCTGCTTATCCCATTTGGGTTTGTAGGTGGCCAAGAGCCTATAACTATTCATCCTAAATCTGTTATTATTATTATTATATTGAGTGTAAAAATACATTTTTAAAACCAAGTCAGACAGAAAGTGTGCACACACCAGTACGCATACCGTACACAGTGTTGTGTCAAAACAAAGAGCCCACCTGAGTCTGCCATCCATTCTGGCCACAGAGCCCGGAGCCAAGCTGTGGATGTAGATCCCTGGGGTGCTACTGTCCAAGGACAGACAGCACACACCAACGCCCAGGCCCACACCTGCCTCTGTGAACAGGGGCGAAGTGTTCAGCAACGGCATCACCTCTACACAAAGCTTTTTAAATGATAACTGTACAAAAAAGTATAAATAACAGGAAATTAGTTGATCAAAATGTTATAATCTGCTGACTATAATAAAAAAAAGAAATAAAGGATACGTTTTTCAAAATGTACATAACAAACAGAAGGTATGAATAAAACAAAACAGGTCCCTGAGGTACAATTACATAATTTTGCCATTAAGTGAAAACACCATAGGAAGAACATTTATTTCTACAACTAAACACTGGCAGCTTATTAATGAAAGCTTTTAAAAGATTGCAGTAAGACTTTTAAAGAATATTCTTCCTTTACACCTGAACGCTGAGCAATACAACAAACGAAACTCCAGAAACACACGATACAAGAAATCTTTGAAAATTTAGAAAGTAGAGATGTGTTTGACCTAAGGTACACATACGTAGTGATCTCAAAGTTTAACTACATAAACTGCACAAATCCATAAGATATACATGACAATAGATACTAGAAATACCCAGCTGTATTTTTTTAGCACTAGCAGAATATTTTTCTTTATTTACCCTTCAAGTTTGGCCTGAAAATACTAAGTCCTGAAGAACCGAAGACTAGCATTAATAGTATTGTCTATCTGTGTAGCATGTGTTTATTGCATGCAGTCAAATATACATTATAGTGTATTTGTATTATCTTACTGTTGGAGAACATAACATACAACTGTCAGCGCAATACAGCTGCACATTATTACAACAACAAACCTTTGTTGAGTGTGATCTCCATAATGATTCGATCTTTGGGCCCTGGTCCCTTACGACAGGCGGAGTCCCCATCCTCAGAGCTGGGGGGCATGGGCATCCCCCCGCTGGCGTTGGAGTTGGGGGAGCCTGAACGGCTAAGCAGAGTGGGAGTGGGGCAGGGGGTCAGGCTGGGGCTCCGGAGGCGCGTGCGCACTGTCAGGGTCACCACGCCCTTCTTCAGCTGCTGCAGAGGGAGGGACCAGGACGATGCATCACACCGGCCGCACGGCATCCTCACAAACTCGAAGAAACCACCAAAAGATGAAAGAGGCAAAGTCTCTGTGCAGCTACCTTAAAGGTCTGGATGGCCTGCTGGTGGGTGTGGCCTTGCAGCGATTCTCCATTCACCTCCAGGATCTCGTCCCCTTGGAAAAAATTGCAAGAGGACCATAAGGATGACATTGCCAGAAGAAACAGGACCATAGCAAAGGGACCTACTGTACAGAAAATTAAACATATAACAATTAATGGTGTTTACACATACTGAAAGAAAAAAAATGCTATGCTTTTAAGCAATGCTGTTGAGTAACAGTACTCTTCTGTTTTCAATAAGCTATTACATAAATGTACTGGTTTAAAGGAATGTACGAAACTTTTTTTTTAATTTTAGAGGACACAGAGATTACTGTAGTAGATCATAATTTATTGTGTTTACTGCAATAAGCTTTCTAGTTAATTTCATTCGCTGAATGGTTCTTGGAATTAATTACCTTCATTAAGCTATGGAAGACTGTTCTCAACATGACTTACATCTCAATTTCTGTTTCATCTTGATCTACAATTCATCATTTGTTTCTTGAAGTTGTTGCCTTATGTGGTGCGTAACAAGATAGTTTAATTTTCAAAGGCACTCGGTTAGGAAAGTCATACATGTGTAATACGTTTATTGATTTTTTTTTAGCTTATTTGATGTCACGCTCATGCATGTCATTCTGAAACGTAACATCTGTTTTGTTCTGAAGGTATGTCTTATATTTGTCCAATGAATATTTGACTGCATGAACTTTGTTTAACCTCAAATTTTTCCATCTACGCCTCCATTCGCTCCATTGCTGCAAGGCTGTTTGTTTGTACATGTTTTTCTAGTTTATACAATACTTACATATGTTTATGCTATAAAAGCATATGTTTATGCTTTTCCCTTTACTTCTATGACTTGTGTGAGAACTGTTTGACTTAATCGTGTTACACTTTGATTATAGTACATCACTTACTGTTAGTTAGATTCTCTGATACCGTTTGACCTCGTTCGTGACGTGCATGTATACTCTTATTCATTGTAAGTCGCTTTGGACAAGGGCGTCTGCTAAATGAATAATTGCAGATGTAATCAAAGTCTGAGATAATGTGCCGGTTACACATGAAATTACAATGTTTCTTAGGCCTGTAGTGTTAAAAACAAACACAATATGAGGACACACCCTCTTTCAGCCTCCCGTCCGCAGCGGCAGCTCCATTTGGGAAAATGGTTTTCACAAAAATGCCCATCCTGCCACGCGCAGAGTCCTGTCCGCCCACAATGCTGAAGCCCAGGCCCTAACACACAAACACACACGGAGCAGCTCAAAAGCAGATTCAGTGCCAGTACTGTATGTCAGAGACACATGAGCAATACTGACTGGTATTGCATTATATTGTTAATCCCTTTCAAAACGAATAATTGAAGAAGCTCAAAAGAAAATGTACCTTCCCATGTTGAAAATGCAGATTAATGCACAATTTATATGGTTTCTGGTTGCAGTACGTTCAGCCAGTAGTGGACACTTACCTTCCCCTGTCCTTTCATCAGGACGATATTGGAAATGACAGATGGCTGGGCCAGTCTCCATGGAGATTCCACTTGAAAGGTACTTAGGGAACGTGCTGATTTCTTCACAATTTGGTATTCCTGAGAGGGGTAAATAAACTGAATTATACGAGATCTCAAATGTAACGACTCCTTTGTTCGCCGTCCTACACTTTGCCTTTGATCCATTGTTTATGTTACAAACATTATTCAAAGAGAAGAACAGCATTAATCCATAGCATAAATGAATGTGACTGAATAAATAAATGGGATTATATTAAGTATGATGTTGTATTTAAAGTTTACACAGAGGAGGAACCCCAGAGTTCATGCAATGTAGATAATACATCAAACACTTACACTATACAATAACATTTAACAGCTAAGTATAGGATTTTATACAACTGCCTAATTCTTTACCCTTGTACAAATGTCTAGAGTCAAGGACACGTTGAGTCTCTGGAGGCAGTGTTATTAGCTCATATAGCTTTCACTGGTCTGGTGTAAGTTCAGCAACATTATGCAGGAATAAAATGAAGTCAGCTGAGTATCTGAATCTACTGAATGGCCAGGTTCTCCCATCGGTAGATTTTTCCTTTCCTGACAACATGGTCACATCCCAGGCCGACAATGCCAAGATTCATCATGCTAAAACTGTGAAACAGGTTCAACGAGCACGAGGAATCATTTGCACACACGAACTGGCCACCACATAGTCCTGATCTTAACCTCCTTCGAAGTCTTTAGGCTGTGCTGGAGAAGACTTTAGAGAGGGGTTAGACTCTCTTATCATTACTACATGATCTTGGTGAAAAATTAATGCAGATGTGGACGAAAATAAATGCCGAGATGTTTGCATAAGCTTGTCAAAATAACGCCACAACAAATGTGCGCCGTAATTAAAGCTAAGGGCGTTTCAAAGAAACATTAGTGTGCCACTTTTATTTCGGCCAGGCAGTGTATATTTTCCAGGCAATGTGTGAATACGCTGCCTTAATATTACCTTATAATGTTTATTAGTTTACACAACTACTCAGCTACTGCTGAACACTGAGATGAAGCAGGTAGCTTTATGTCCCACAGCTAAATTATTATTGCAGACCAAGTCTCCTTCTTCAATCCTTCATGTCATGCTATATTAACCGAACACGTCTGCGTTTACTGAAGGTATCCACTACTGTGAAATAAATCAGTGAGAGTCAGAACCTGAAGCAGGTCTTTCTGGGTTATAACCATCGTTCCATTCGGGAGCTTTATTAGTATTGCCAGTCATGTGAGACAGACCATGCTGCACAGACCATGCTCACATACCATCATTAATATGTAAAGTGCTATTTTTTGAAAGTTGCCCTACCTCAACCAAAGCTTGTTGGTACAACAGCAAAGACCTGAGATATTAGCCTCCAACAATGCAGTTTTGAGTTAGGTTCCTTGGTTTTTAACCAACCTGTCGGACACCCACAGTGTCCAGCTGGTGGGGAAGAGAGTGCTTCCGTGCTCCCCGGGGCGGCTTCTCCACCACATCTTCATCAACATCCCCGTTCTCCACAATCAGCTCAACATCCTCTCCTACCGACTCCAAACGACTCCCTCCACCTGCACTTGACAAAACGCAAGATGTCACTTTAAGACAACCTTTGCCTCCACGATTTTTCACCCTTTTAGAGAAATTTTACAAAAAATCCGCTTCGGCGGATTGTGACTCCTTTTTCTTTTAATTTAGTGATTTCATTAAGGAAATACCGACGACTAAAATGCTGCAGGTTACTGTCACACTGAGGTATTTCAGCTGTTCTGACCATCTCCTTACCAGCAGCGCTCTGCATTACCAACTGGTAAAACGGCACAGTGCACATCATGCTGGGGTTCTCACCTTGAGACCGACTTCTGAACTTCATGAACGCTGGACTTCGGCAGCTTACTTTTGGTCCACCGTCCATCACCGATTTCTCCTCTACCTCTGTAAACTGAAAAGGAGGAAACAAGCTCACCTGTGCAGGTCGTCAGTCAAGCACACCTTACAGCAGACCAGAAATATATTGCAGCCAAGCAGAATGGTGAGAGGGGAACCCAACAGGGGCATCCTGGGAAATAAGTTTATCTGAGCCTGCAGAACTTTACTCCTCTGATACAGCAGCAGTACACTGATAGGTAATATGAAACACTTCTGGTAAGAAAACCAACCGACAGCTTTATTCAGCAGTAAGTGTTCAGGAAAACACAATAACACTAAAGAACGCTTCAGCTTCTCATTAGTGAGGGGCTGCAGAAAAAAGGTGACTGTAAAATGGTCTCGATGTGAACCACTCACAGACTGTGGGGTTTCTTTTACTTTCAAAACGCTTTAAACAAACAAGCCTTTGTGAATAAATGCATAATAAAGCTGTGCTTCACATCTGAGAATTCGATAAATAGATGCTTTGGGTTCGGTTCCTAAGTCTTGAGAACCCAAATCATTCTCTCATGCAGCGTGGAGCTTTATTGCTTCTGGCAGAAGGAAAGGAATTTCAAGCTAATCGGGTGAAGGGATCTGTGTTATTATGGGGTCCGGACTGCCGGACTGCACATAATGCCTTTTAAAATAACACTCAGTGGAATTGGCTGTTTGTGCCTTTCACCTCGTTACCAAAGTACCAGCCAGTGTCAGAAAACTGCAGTTATCAAAAAAAAAAAAAAAAAAAAAACAGAAATACACACACACGTGCGCACGCAGACACACAAAACCATTTTCTGACTGAGTTGGAAAGTGGAACAGTTCTGAATGACAAGGAAATCAAGTTATCTAATCCTACAGAACCCCATGTGACATGTAACAAGCTTTAATAAGTCTTAACCCTTTGCCATTTGGTTCAGTACTGCCTTTGCTATTACCAATACCCAATGTCACACCCCTGTAACGTAAAAATACATAAATTTGATTGGTAGAAGCTCTGCAAATGCCCTTATAAGTGAAACTTTGAGTTTAATAGTCATAAGAGGTCCTATAACATCACGTACGCAAGAAATTAAAAATTTCTAGTTCACGTCATTGGTTGCATACGATTAAAACAATCACTCCCCCTGACAAGAGAGAATACAGTAATGTTTCTATAATTTGTGTTTTAAGGCAAAACCAAAAGTTCATTGCACACGTTCCCTCTGCACGCTAAAAAAATATTAATAAATGCAACACAGACTGCGCCAGCACTGTTGACTCTCCCCGTTGCCATGAAAACGGTGACCTCCTCCAATCATGTTCTCTGTATACAGCTGAGGCTCTTCCTTTTGTTTTTCAAATCACTTTGGAAACACAGCTAAACTACAGTACTGTCCTTATACATACACGTTACATATGATATAGGGGTTAAGAACACTGAGCCAAGAATGGAAGTCAGTGTCTGACTGGAAGCTTTGTGTGTACAGATGCCAAGAGCATTCAACAAAGAGAATTTTAGAATTGTGCTAATCTGCTTAAGTAAGCTTGAGGATGGGGTGTGAGCAGTTAGCACCATATGCAAACTCTGCATGGAATTTCCAAGGGATTTTCAGGTCAACAAAAAACAGTCCACATTATGCTTAGACACCAGAACTGATTTATATTGAAAAGTATACCTACATGTTTTGCAGTATTGTTATGATGCAAAGGCATTTTCATTAAGGGATTCAAATGTGAAATGCTGAAGATTTCTTTGCTAGTAATCTGTGGTTAAAGTCATAAACAGCACGATTTATGTAAAACATTGTGCAAGCTTTATCGATGATACAACAGCATACGTGGGTGATGTAGAATGCACTTCTTACATGTTTGACGTTCATGATAAACCATGAAGTACAGAAATTATCAACCAAAGGGGGGTTAAAAATTACCCTGATGTGAAACACATTAAATTATTTATTTTTGGCCAATGAATTATTAATTTAGCATAATGGCTGCCCCCGTTGTGGGTTTCCCACTTAAACCATAATAACTTGCCAAGAACTGTTTCCTTTTTCTTTGTTAAAGAACAAATAATTCTTTTATCTTCAATACTACATTTAACGTTAGAGTTTTTGCCAAACAAGTCATTCCCTTCAAATTATTGCACTAACTATAAAGAATCAGTCTTTACAGTCAGAACTGTAGAATAGAACAAGCGCTCTGATTTATAACTGGTTTGTCTTACGGCCAGCATGACCTTTCACATTTTTCAAGTCACGTGGAAGTAGAAAAATAATCAATAGCTTTTCACAAACCAGAACGGGGAATTTAAAAACACTGCAGTTTCTATTTTATATGATGATATAATTTTTTTAATATTTAAAAAAAAAGCTCCTCCCATCCCAGTTTCCTTAATTTCATGTGCGTGTACACTATATATCTTATTGTATAGAACTGTGTGCCTTGGCATGTTTAGTGGAAAACCAATACATTTTCATTAAGGCATTTCAGCATATTAAAGTGCAGCCTGTCAAAAATCGGCTGTAGAGCAAGCCCCGTTTCTATTGTCCGCTTTGGTTTGTATTAGAAGAAAGTGCTGGAAGCGGCTCTTTAACGTGGGAAGTGCCGGGCAGAGGGGTGGCTTGGCATGGACTCACTTTCTGTATGGGTCATGCTGGGGACACCCGATGGTGAACAAATGCTCCATGAAAGCCTGGAGAGCCAGACCCGGCAATGCAGAAGGAGCCACCCCAACAGTGGCTGTTCTGAGCGCTGATACACAAACAATGCCATTAGTAACACTGGTCTGATGCTGAAGCTAGCCTTCCTGTTCTGATGAAGAAGCATAGAAAAGCCTAGTGATGGTTCCTTGGAGCTCCCTTTCACAATTAGCACTAATTTTTAAGCCCAGTTAACATGTTGTTTTCTCACTCGGGAGCTCTGACTGTCAGTGTCAGACACCAATACTCACAACGCTGATATATCGTACGTTCATGTTTAGAGATCAAGCACGAAGGGTAAAAACAGGAAACATAAATGCATGCTGGCGGACGTCATCCGCTTACGTAGCCAATACAATTTACATATACAGCACACTGACGGTCAGTGCCTGGTGACATGATACTGAGGTTTGGATTTCTTCAACTTTAGAACAATCTTTTGGGGGGAAAAATGACAAGAGTTTGCATTTACTTGTGGTGTAAAATGTAGATTCAAATCTGGACACCACGTCACCTGCAACGTCCGCATCGTCACAACAGGTCTGAGCTGCAAGTTTAGCAAATTCACAATCACACCATCGCATTCGTTCGTTGTGCATGTGCCTTCAAAGGCACCTTTACACGTTTGTAGTTCAGTCCAAGGACCAGTTAATGTCGGGAAACGATCTGCTGAATTCTGACCATGTCTCAGTTACATCTTGGAAGAGCCCTTGTAGATCTGAATTCACCGGTGGGTCACACTAATTCCCTCTGCCCTCACCTCTCTCTCGGCTATGGATGGCTGCCACTTCAAAGGAACTGACAGGCCGTTCTATTCCGGAGCACAAAGCCTGCCCCCTGTACTGAGACAGCCCCGCTTCCCTGTCCTCTGATAATACCCATGCCTTTGTGGATTACCAAGCAAAACCCACGCACTTGAAGCTCTGCAAAACTAAGAAACGGTCTTAGCTCACAGACAGAAAGCCACAGAAAGGGATGTCTTTTTTAAAACACTTTTTAAAAATAGAAATGTTGACATTTTCTGGAGTATGCTGTTTTGCCACTGACAGAAAAACAAAAATTATATTCCTTCACTTTAAAAAACACAAGACTGGGGAAATCTTAATCCAAGTCCATAGTACTGGAATTTTGTATGTAGCATTGGCAGTCTTTTTAATTTATATACTATTAGTATTTTATTTGGATTGTATGCAGCTATGAGTGGCTTGCTTTCCTTCTTCTCTATTTTGCTTGTTTTGTATTACTGTGCTGTATTGCTGCTGGAATTTTAATTTCCTGTGGGAATTTACCCAAGGGATTAATAAAGTTTTATCTTATCTTAATTTAATGCAAACAGGTAAGGGGCAACAGTGCCCATAGTTGTGGAAAAGTGTGTCGTTTTGGGCTTCATCTTTGTAACATTGGAGACCACAGCATGTGGAAAGGTATTCAGAAGGTCAGAGGTAGGGATTGTGCGTATATCTGCTCCGAGAACACACAGGTTTAGACATGACAGGCGTGTGTTCCTACTGAATCGTGCATGGGCAGAGAAAGCACGCTCACAGCAACACTGTCCATGTCCAGCTCCATGTTCTCCTTGTCGTCCGATGAGGATGGAGGTGTGTCACTTGACGAGGATGGGTTTAGAAGGTCTGGTAGGCTGGTGGAGGGGTGCTTTAGGAAATCAGTGCTACAGTCTACCTGTAATCACATAAGAGGAGTGCTATGGAATTTCCATTGATAAAATTTTGTCTGTGTGTGTGACCGTCTGTGTGTGTGTGTGTGTGTGTGTTTGTGTGCGCACACATGCATGTGTTTGAGCATGCATGCAAGCTTATTCTTAACCTCAGGAAGGACACTGCTCCTGAGTTGACTGTTTTGCACTTAATTTACAAGGCCACCAAAAATGACTTAAGCACTGAGGGGAAAAAAAAAAACTAAAAATTCAATACAGCAAATAAAAATCACAAATTCAGAGATGAATGCAACCATGTGCTTTTTGTGAAAAGGCAAGCTTCTTTCACCCTCACCAAAAACCTTGCTCTTGAACACATCCACATATTTTATGATTTATCTCTTAATTCCCACTGAAACATGAGGTTGCAAAAAGGTAAGGAGAAATGAAGGTGAAGTGAAAACATTTCACTGCATGAAAAATTATAAATTTATACAAGTGTTTAGTAATACTTTCCAACAATGGCTATACACAACATGCAGTTCCGGCGCTGGACTCACCCTGGAGGCCACAACCAGCTGGACCAATCCCGCAGAGGAGCGCAAGAGGGCCACTGCTTCCTGGTGAGCAAGTCCCACCAAGGAGTGTCCATTGATCATCAGCAACTCGTCCCCAGCCTTCAGTCTGCCGTCCCTGGGGGGGGGGAAGGGGAGACACAACCGCAGACATCAGGACTAAGACCCCTTTGTACTATAAAATCCATCTCTTCTGAAGATCCGGAGAGTGCCGCAATCAACTGGCTATGTTCAACTTCAGGTCTGTTACTTTTATATGAGCATTATGGAGTAAAGGTGTGCAGCTGTGTTATTAAATAATTCCAAAGTTTGAGGTATTCATTCATTTTCTATACCGCTTATCCTGTTAAGGGTTGCAGGAAGCCTGGAGCCCAATTGAGAAGACACAGAGCACTGGGCAGGGGAC
Source organism: Chitala chitala (assembly GCA_025773905.1). Classification (NCBI taxonomy): domain Eukaryota; kingdom Metazoa; phylum Chordata; class Actinopteri; order Osteoglossiformes; family Notopteridae; genus Chitala; species Chitala chitala. The sequence goes on along the minus strand of JABJVR010008256.1, from coordinate 14,112 downwards.
ACCCAGGACAGGGCACCAACAGAGCACACACACACTATGGACAATTTGGAGACACCAATCGACCTAACCTGTATGTCATTGGACCGAGGGAGGAAACCGGAGAACGTGGAGACAACCCACGAAACACAGGGAGAGCATACAAACTCCACACACACAGACCCAAGGCGGGAATCGAACCCCAGGCCCGGAGGTGCGAGGCAACAGCTAACCACTTCGCCACTGTGTCATGCAAGTTCGACGTAATCACATTTATTGTACAGTGTAGAGAAGTGGACGATGTTTGACCAAGTCTGAGAGTCCTGTGTCACATTCCAGGGAAAACACACCTTCTAAAAGTCTAAAATCCACGGCCATTAATATGAAATAAAATTACAATTGTATGGGAGACTCTAACAAAAAAAAAAGTTTTAAAAGTTTAGCTTTTGGTTAAAGTCAATAATGTAGTAAGATAAAATGAAGCAACTGGATAACTCTGTTGATTCACGGTGCATGTGTCAGACCGAATATGTGGTTGCATCAGGAACACCACATCCTGGATCATCTACACTGCGTGACTTTTAATACACTAATAGGAACAGAGAACACTTCAGACAGTGCATAAAATCGATTTTAAATGTGACTCTTTTGAAGTGAAATTGCGCCCCAAGTTTGGATAGATCTGTGGCCGGCTTTATCCTGGTGTACAGGCAGTACTACAATCAAACCACTCTTCTCAACTGCAGGATTCTGTCACACTGATCTGAGTAAGGTCTGCATTCACACTACAGACAATCTGATGTCAAAACAGAAATAAACGAAACGTGTGCCTGTACATTTAGCTGTATGTCTGTGAACACTCTATCATGCTGTTCCAATCATTACATTTATTCATTTAGCAGACAGTCAGTCAATCATCTGCTATACTGCTTATTCTTGGTGAGGGTTGTGGGGAAGCCTGGAGCCCATCCCAGAACACAGAGGGCACAGGGCAGGGGACACCCAGGGCGGGGCGCCAACCCACCACAGGGCACACACACACACACACACTACGGGCAATTTTGACACACCAATCAACCTAGCCTGCATGTCTTTGGACTGTGGGAGGAAACCAGAGAACCCGGAGTAAATCCACCAAGCACATGGAGAACATGCAAACTCCACACACACAGACCCAAGGTGGAAATCAGACCCCAGGCCTGGATGTGTGAGGCAATGGGGCTAACCACCATGCCATCGTGCCACCCATTTAGCAGATACCTTTGTCTAAATCCACTTACAAGTGAAGTAAGTGGAAGGAGTGAGCAGACGTTATGCGGCACCCAGGGAACTAGGCCTGGGGGGTCTTGCTCAGGAACAGAGCTAGAGGCTGGGTGTGGGACTTGAACAGGGAGGCTTCTGCTTCATAGCCTGATGTTCTACCCCAGACAGCCTGCAGCTGAGATAGTGTGTCTTTCACAGGTTTAAAATATACATATCTGTGCCATTAACAAAGCAAAAAAGGAAAATTCATCAAGTTCCCTCATCTAAATTTTATGTAAATAAATTTTCTACTGTGTTGATTCTCTATCTTTTTTTTTTTTTTTTAAATAAAATTCCAAAAGGTACATTGACATTAAATCTTGGGTTGGTGCAGTAATAATAAATTGTTTAAAGGCAATTTTGTGTCACAGTCAGGGAGAAAATCTATTTTGAACATCATGTGTCATTAATACTCAGAGTGAAGAGAGAAAAGTTAATAAACACCAGGTTTCTTCTGTGATCCTGCACTTCTCTCCTTTCTTCAGAACACGCTACTGGCATGAGAACATACTAGTGCGTTTGGTCTTCTTGTTCAGCAGGGCTTGTACACTTGGCATCTACAGTTATACTAACAGTTGATTTCTGACCGATGGAATCACACTTTTGCAATTTGCAGTTACCTCTGAGCGGCGCCTCCTTCCTCCACGCTGGCCACGATGATGCCGTGGGGGGAGCGCTTTGACCCCCGGCCACCCGTGATTTGGATCCCCAGACCTTCCTTGCCCTTCACCATGTGCATCTTCCATATCCGGCCTTCGTCCCTGAGCTGTGGGGGTCAGCACACGAGGGGAGGATGCATTTGGGTTACATCAGAGCCATCCGAAAATTGCTGCCGGCCGACTGTCCTTCAAGCCCGCCCATTTTCATGTCAAAAAGTCATGCATATAAACATACTCCATGCTCTTCCCTCACTAAACACTCATACTACACGCTATGCCCATGCTAAACACTCATACTACACGCTATGCCCACGCTAAACACTCAGACCACACTCTGTCCACGCTGAACAGTCATACTCCATGCTATGCCCACACTAAACACACACACTCCATGCTCTGCAAACACATGTCTCTTCTCAGGCCTCATGGTTACTAAATCACCAAACTGACGACCCCCTTAGCATAAGCCTCAATGACTCCTACCTGAAAATACTTCCAACAAACTGAATGCTAATGACACCACACTATAGAATTTACAGTGCTCACCATAACAAGTTTTATGTTCAGCCACCTTGTTGCAAATTTTTAGATTGAGATCACGCCCCAAAATACCTCGAAGATATTGTAATATTATGACCACTTTTTACTCAGAGTTTCAGGTAGCGTGATAAAATGAGAAATCCGTTTCCTCAGCATGAACATGCTGTTATTCCTGAAGAACTTTGTCTGGCACAGTTTTGACCCTCTGATATAATGAACTGCCTAGGTTTACTCCTCATAGATTCCTTATTGGCGAGATGCTGAGTGCAACTGCTGCCATAAATCACCCTGGGCACGCAGTACGTCATCTGTACGACTGCAAGTCCAATCAAGTTAAACGGCCACCTGACAACCAGCCTAAACCAGTCTGAAAGGGGGGGGGGACTTTCCTTCAACACAGCTGGTGTGTACCATGTGCCTAGGTAATCCTCAGCACCACCACCATGCTCAGAAATCCTGCTCGCCCACACGACCAACAGAAGTGTGGCACTGGGCACATAAGAAGCACAGTATAATGAATTCAAATGCCCACTTTTTCATGCTAATGAACCTGCATCTAAAGCGCTCAATTTCAGAACGGGATGAGAAGCAAGAGGCCTATTTAATTAGTTTCTCAGTGCTAACGACTAATGACAATATGGAGACTTGCGTGTGATTGTGGATCAGGAGATTAGCAGGGATCCGATTATTGTTGCAATACAGAGTTCACAACAGCAAGCCTGTGAAAGTGCCCCATTTGTCCAACATAATCTCTTGCTCATTCAGTTTAAAACAACGAAACTTCAAATATTTGTTGGATACTCAAGATAAGGCAGGTATCTCTCAGTTAGGTAAGCAGTGAATGGTTGCTTACATAATGGAACTGACTAGCTTTCAGAATTGACCCTAGAAGTACTGGTAACGTTTTGAGCCCACAGGTCTTCCTTTATATAAAAAAATTCTGGTTATGAAACATTAGTTTTTACTCATTTTTCAGTCCCTTTGAGGCCTTCGCAAATGCAAGTAACTTGCTGTGGTAAAGTTCTTAATGGACTACAGTTTGTCTTGTTCTGAAGCCAAATAATGCACACTATGGTATTAACACACCTGCATAACAAGGATAAACACAAATGAAGGACAGTTTAATGCCTGTGTTTATTGTGTGTCCTGTAAAATAAACATATTTCTGAAATAATAATCTTGCACATACTGATATATGCTGCAGGATTTTAAAGATGGACACTGAATTATGGGCTTCGGCCATCTTCTTCACAGGTATGAATAGGTTAGAAAAGGACTTCACAAGTTCAGAAATACCATCAATATAATCACAAAAGTCATATTGTCTTGGTAATGGTGTGTAAATCTCTAAATGCGTTTCTGTGCCCCAAGGCAATGATTATATTAGAGAAAATTACATTTCATGGCTTGTAAGGTACTGTACTAATCTTGCCAAAGGTCTCATTTATCTTCTGCAATCAGAAATTGATTAATTCATGAACTATGGTGTGAAATATAAAGATTTGTAATTAGCGCCATTAACAAATAATGTGTTATCATTTATCATCACTTAATCCCAGACTCATTATAGCAGCACAGGACTCATTTCTTATTATGTTTAATGAAAGCTCCAGTAAAAAACAGAGACTGGGTACAATTCGTGACCCAAGTAATGGCAAAGCTCAGCAGGAAGTCGTCCTACGCCAGCCTGGTGGCTGCGTGAAGTTAACAACCTACCAGACAGCAGTGGTGTAATGTAACAAAGTAATAGTACTTTGTTACAGTACTTAAGTTGTTTTTGGGAGTATCTATACTTGTTAAATTTGTGTCAACTTTCACCCCACTACTTAAATAAAATGCATACTTTTACTCCACTACATTTCCCACTTGGCATTATTGCTACTTACTACAAAAAAAAAAAATCCACTAGCAGCAGTGATGCTGACCCAACATGTACTACAGCTGCTAGCATTATTTCAACATCACCTCCTGCTTTAAGCGAGTCGGACCACCTGTGGCCATAGCTCCAAGACACATTCTCCTTTCTTGGCGTGAAGCATTCTTCAAATCAAATGAACTGCCTCCTGTGCTTGCCAAAAAGCACTGAAATTCTGGCGTTCAAAAACTCTCGTCAAACTTCAGGAAACACACAGAAATTTAATTTTTGATGATGCAATAATTAACAATCTAGAAAAGAAGGCGCTACAAAATAAAAATTTTGAATTCTTCAAATTCTGACTGCTTTTTAATTAGACTACTTTTACTTTCAATACATTTCAGTACATTTATTTTTACTAATTTATTTTTACATTTAATCAGAAACTACTTTTGATACTTACGTACAGTAGAATAGGCGACTCAGACTTTTACGTAAGTAATTTTATAGTAACTTATCTGAACTTAAGTGCGACTTTCAGGTGCTTTATAGGACACTACAAGATAGAACAGTCTGAGTAATCTGCTTTCCTCCCTAAAGCATAAATATATGCATCTTCACTCCTCTCATCTCCAACTCCAAAACCGTATGTTTTAGGTGACAGTCTGTAAGTGCAAAGTGGAAGACAGAATTGCTGTTCCTCCTGTGGCATCTGCATATTGCTCTCATCAGCTCAAGGAGACATAGAGGGCCACATTCCTTGCTTCCAAATTCCATTTTAATGTGTTGCACTAGATGGCTCTGTTGGCATTCTGACAACCACCCCTCAAGTGTTTCATGTCATCAAAGTTACTTGCTGCCACGCCGTGTCCACCGCTGCCCCTGGTAAAACGTATTCACGGCTTGTCTGTACAGATTAGATGGATTAGCCAAAAAATCAATGCCTCGTTTACCTGCCTGCTGTCTCAGGTTTTGCTCTAAACCTAATAAAACCTTCCAATCGTAGTTAGATAAGGGAATTCTGGGAACGCAGTCTAATTTTGAAAGACTGCCTTATGCTTGTCTGCTTCGTTTAACAGCCACACATTCCCCACCAGGTAGTGCGAGTTAAAAAGCAAAGCACCTGCATAGTGTCTAATATTTCCATAAAACTCCCTCTAAGCGTTATATAAACTCGCCGGCAGCTGCTTCAACCCAGCTGGCACATTCAGACAAATGGGTGTCTGTTCAGACTTCGGAAATTACAGAAATATTGGTCTGCGTCACATTCGCTATACATCACCGTGAAGACTGTGAAAACAAACACAGTTCTGAAGTTGTGGCTGTCAGGCCATTCTGGAAGACGCTGCATGAATTATAACACATATAAATGGAAAACTAAAAGCTGTGATTAACCACAGCGACCTCTATACTGTGACTCACATCTCACTAAACACATACAGTCTACTGTTTTATTACATTAAAAAATCTGTTTGAAATGTAGGTTATGTACTGGATATACTTCTTGACTCTTGAGCGTTTTGCAGCTTATAGGTGTTGTGCCCTAAATTTATGAAGGTTTGAGCTATTCTACAATTTTTTGAAATAGATCACCTTATAATACAACACTGAATCTTTAAAAATCAGATAAAGGCTTGGAAAGCCAATAAACCTAAATGTGTATCACTGTTTAAGCATACTGAGAGTGTATTTGTGTTGGGCTAATATTTATGCGTTTCCATACGCAATTCTAGTAACATAAAGGCAAGCAAGCGTACCTCCCTGTAAAGATCATCATCCAAAGATTCAGTCTTGCAGCTGTCAGAGAGGCGAATACAGGGATTGGCAGCTATACTTGCTGATGAGGCCTTGTACTGTTTGTATATATGGGCAGCCAATGAGGGGACAGTGGCAGACCCCGCCCCTTGGGGCCTGCCAATAGGGGAGGTAGTCTCACTGTCCAATGAGAGATAGCATCCAGCTTCCTGTTCCAGGTCTGCACTCTCCTTGCTGTCGTGGCTAACAGCTGTCCGGGAGATGACGCCAAACTTGCGTGTGCGCTTGCCATTCTGTGTGGGACTGCACGCAGACTCCACTGTGATGCCACTGTGGGTCTCTCCCACGCTGGCCGTAATGCCGCTGCCGGCACCATGGCATGGAAGGAGAGCTGCTTTCCGCTTGATGCGCCGTAACATGATGAGGTAGATGCATCCACCGTTCCAGCACTGGTCAGCCAGGTAACTGCGCACCAACGAACAGGGAGATCACAAGAGAAAGCGACGTGAGAAATCTCCACAGTGGACACTTGAAAATTACCACACTGACCGTTTTCCTGGCTGTATCTCAGCTACGTTTTAAATTATACAAAGTTTTTTATCAGTAGCCTTTTCACAAAGCTGCTCAACTATGTTTCAACACTTGTGTATTAACGTCAATTACATGCATTTTTTCCTTTACAAAAGGCCTACTGTTTATTCATGTATTAAATAAACATTAATAAGCCAAGCTCTTTCCAAGCACTTAACGTAAATACTGTACACACTCCATATAAGACAGGATTAAAACAGCTGCGTTTGCTGATTTCAAAAGTTTAGAATAGACCTTAACTTTAGCTGATGTCAAGCTTTACTCCAAGCATGTTCTACAACTGTATTGACATACTACTTAAACCTTTCATTTACCTGATGCACACTGTTATATAAATAGCATCCTTACAGACGGTGATGAAATGTCGGTGCCACAGATTACCGTGTTTATACACGTGCTCAAACATGGTCAATGTTTCAAGACATTTCAGGCACCAAAGGCCTCATCGTTTTAAAAAGAAGCCAGTTCAATTTTAAACACCAAACAACACCATTCAACTGCAGAGCTGACTAAAGACTCCAGAAATTACTAACAGCATTACTATACATAAACATAAATACATCAATATGAAACCTAATGTTTTATCAACGTGCAGAAACAGAAAATAACTGTCAAGTGGCCTAATTTAAAAGATTGCTAGTTACTGATTAATTGAGGTGTTAAGACTTTAAAACTCAGATTAAGTTTAGACATACATTATCAGACACACATCTTTACAGCTTGGTCTGACGCCATGGGAACCGAGCCAGCACTAATGTGACTGAAGACAAGAAGAAACAAGGGTACTCCTGTATTTCTGCTGTGGCAATGTGGTTACAAGGACTTTAGGAAAGCCACACCGTAAACCAAGAGGTAATCCTTCTGCCATACAGTTCACCTACAGATTTTTCCTACCTGTTCTTGCCCCCCTTATAACAATGCATTGAAAATACTTGCATTTGTTTATGTTCTGCCATCTACAGAATGCATTGCATTGAGAACTTAATGGAGGAAAATTACAGGGCAAGCAGACCGCGCTGAATAGGAAGCTTAAGCAGTCAGGCCATAATGGGATGTCTTCCCAAATCTAACCGTACCTCCGTCTGCATACTCTGTACACGCTGTCCCCAAACCACAGACCTGCCAAGCAAAGGCTGTTCTGCCTTTAATGACAGCAGAGAACAAGCTGAATGCAGATCAGAAAGGCCCAGAACACACAGGTTTGTGCTAACGGTTCACCAGGCTGGGACACCTCCCAGAATCTCAGCATCACACCTTTACACTGTGCCTCTTTAAGCTGTTTTAATGTCCACCATATTTGCCTCAACCCTGAATTTCACCGATAGGTTTTACATACTACTAAAACTGAAATGAGCATTGCAAGGGGTTCTCTCATATCTTTTATACAGAGTCCATGGGATAGGAAATCAGGTTTATGGCCAAGTATGTTTGTCACATACAAGGAATTTGTTCTCTGCAATTAACCCATCCCCCTGGGGGGGGGGGGGGCAGTGGGCAGCTACACACAGCACCTGGGGGGCTTGCATTTTGTTTTGGCACCTGGCACCTGAGGTGGGATTTGAGCTTGGAGAGATCTGCACCACAACCCTGCCTAATGTTCTACCCATTGAGCCACCAGACTGCAAGACGTTTTGGCATTTCAGGCCAAATTTGACCTCGTTTGTGACACGCACGTGCACTACTACCCTTGTAAGTCACTTTGGACAAAGGCGTCTGCTAAATAAATAAAATGTAAAATGTTAATTTAAACATTACTGGGATGTAGCCAAAGTAGCTGGGGGTAGTTTCAAAATATCAATTTATTTTAATGGTCAGAAAAAATTAATATATTTTCCTATGACAATTTTTTGTTTATTATAAGGCTTAGTATAATGCAGTATTTAAAAAAACAAGCCCGTGGAATGAAGATGTTGCATTCATCAATATTCCGAGTTTTCATTCGCGCTGAAAGCAACTCTCAATACATGCAGAGATCACGTTGGCTACACGGTATCTTCTCTGATCAATGTATATGTGGCTAATGCTGAGATTTGGTGGACGGTATTCCTAGACCAACACTCTGCAAATCTCTGGCTTTAGCTATGAAAACACGTTTCAGGAAATATCATCCATGACACAGGTCTGACTTCCTTTCCTCCCGCTACCTTCACAAATAAACGAGTATGCAGGGTCATCATCAGCCTTCTCAAGGTGTTAGGGCTCCACACCCTTCAAAGAACAATCAACTCTCCATTAATGAACATTAAAATATAGGCAAATAAAAACAACCTTATAAAAAATGTGCTGGAAACTCTAAATAGGTTTTTTTTTTTTTTTTTAAACACACTATTGCTGTTAATGTACATTCTTTATGTCTGTGGGTGCTGCGACAGCACCTCCATACACACGTCATCTTGGTTATCCGCTAGTGTGCACAACCTCTCTCTGAGCTCTGAAACACAACCAGCGGTGGCTTACCAAAGAACAAAGGCAAGAATGAAAAACTAGCCCAAATTCTCAGCAAAAGACAACCTCTGTCACTCCACAGGGGCTCACCCAGTAACGGCATTGGCTGAACCAGGAATCAGCTTTGGAAAAGCGTGACTTCATATCCTAGGATTGCACTTGGATCTCCTGGTTTTGTCATGATGTACAACATGTGAAGGGAAATCTGAACAGTGTTTTTATAACCAAGGTAAAAATCCGACACTGGTAGATCAGGAGGATGCCTATTGACATTTTTAGGCATTATCCCTGTACAAGAATTTAGACTCAAAGGGGCACTGTTTGTTGTTTGTTTTAGCTGGAGAAAAATCAGAATTTGCAACACAGCATCAGGAATTATATTAAAGCTTGTGAAATTGACAGCACAGTGCGAGAACCTACTGGTTCTGTGACAGTGAAGACATCACAAATTTTGGTGGATCTAAAGCAGGAACCTTTTCTCATCACCTTCTGTCAGCCCAGATGGATGAAATGATAAGAATGTGGCCACAATCAGCCAAGAGGCTGAATTTACCCTTGTGGAAAACCACACATCACTCCTGTCAGGTTGGCGCTGGTCCTGTTCAAGGAGGCATTGACTGCTTCTCCCGTTTTCTCCTCACCATACCACTTCTTTGGCTTTTTAAGAAAGATAACTCAGTAGTTTAACATAACAGTTGGCAATAAAGCTAACGCAGGCTCATTCCAATATAGAGAGTTTTAGAGCAGTTTAGCTCAAAAGCTAATTTGTTTAAATTATTTGACTTGTATGCAGACAAAACATATTAATGAAATAACTAGCATATGCTCCCTAAAATTAAAACTTCATTTGCTCTACACATTTCGGGAAACATCAAAGACCTTCAATATACAAAATATGAGGGGAAAAAAAGGTTATAAAGATTTATTATAATCATTTATACATCATATACTGTATGTACATGAAACCCATTTCAAGCAATATTTACTTAGATATAAGTATATATTCCCCAAAAACTATGCCATTCTGGACAAAAATAACTTGCGTAGAAGAATGTAGAATGAACTCTTGGGTACAGAAACGGAGTATATGGATTTTCATAGCCTACTCGTAAAATATTTACAATTTCAGTACTAATGCACGGAATCATTAGTATTTTCTGTTACTGAATCAAATGATTGATGTAAATCGTAATCTACAGCAGGTGGGACCAGCTCTGAAAAGTGCTTCATTTAAACGTAAAAGTATCTAGAATAGGTCGCATCTAAGAGCTGACAAGGTTCTTTACTTACGTTACAGTATAGATCTTTTCATCAGCAACGTTAAAATTTGGAAAAGCATTGCACGGATATATCGGTCCAATTTACATGATACTTATTAAACGCCAAAAGGAAAACGCACAGAAACGAAGAGGAAATTTTTCAAAAAAAAAAAAAAAAAAAGTGAGCCTGCATGAACATAACGTGTAAGGATCTAAGGAGCTCACACCGTCTAACCTACGCATAAAAACGAGAATTTACCTTTTACACGAAGTGCGTGTTTACCTCCCTCTGTCCGCGTCCACAGCCTTCCCTGCCCCGCATCTCATCTGACTCACTGGGTTAATCTGGTCTCAGAAGGGTTCATAATCCAACAAGTGCATTAAATGGTGTAAACACTTGCTGGCCGTCACGTAGTAAGCATTTCCAAACCAAACGAAATAAAAATATGTTATTGATGCTGTGATTGATAAAACTCTTCATAAAGTGTACATTAGTGCAAAGATGTAGCGGGTGGTCACGAAAACTACAAGGAGCCCTGCTGTATCAGACTGAGACGGGCTATCAGTCACGCCCCTTAGTCAAAAGCGGCTCATTAATTCATAAGGGAAAAGTGGAGACTGCATTTGATTTGGATTACAGTTAAGTATTTCTGTTGTACGCACATGATGGAAACTGAAAACGTTTGATTGAAATTAGGAATATTAAGTGCACTCGTTCGTTTTGTACCCTTAATGGGAAACGAAACATTGATAACGAACATTGCTGTAAACCCGGATGAAGAAATAGGGTGGGAAATATTGTTCAAATAAGATACAAAGTTCTGCTTGGTAGTGAAGCACTAAAGATTGGGGCATTTTACTGAACAACTTAGATTGTTTATAAAATTTTCATTTAAAAAACAAATTTCATTGTGAGATACATTTATACAAATTTCACTACGAGAATAAATGTCATCAAACGTCAGCAATCATGCTTCAGATATAGACGTGAAGCACTCGCTTCGACAAATCATTTGATGAAAATCCGTGATATGAACATCTGCTTATTAGTACGCAAAACACCACATGACTGCCTGTTTGCCAAACTTAACACTGAAAACATGTCTTATAGCGCCGCCTAGTGTTTAGCATTGAACATCCGACTGTACCTTAGAACAACACCGTGGGTGCAGCTTTTTGTTTCAAACAATTCCAATTCCTGCCTTTAATTGAACCTTCATTTCAATTAAACATTACAGACTTGAACCTTAATCAGAATCAAACATTATTGTCTTTTTTCTGTAATCAGTGTCAATCCTAAAATCCAGCTACAAGCTTAATTCATTTTACCCATCCATCCATTCTATACCGCTTGTCCAGTACAGGGTCGCGTGAAGCCTGGAGCCAATCCCAGGAGCCACAGGGCGCAGGGCAGGGGGCACCCAGGGCTGGGCACCAACCCACCACAGTCATTCATACAAAGCATTACAAAGATTTAGAACTGATGTTACTCCATAACTATTTTTTTCTTCTTTTTATCTTTTTTATATGTATTTTTATTTTTAGGGTTTATCTTCGGTCTTTTATTCTATTTCTTGTTAATAAGCCCTAAAATCACTGCTCTGGATCAAGTATTCTTTATCATTGGCACCTGTGTGTTTATTACAATTTGAACACAATTACTGGATTGAATTACACACCATGCATAATTTCCCACACATATCCAGCTCTGATCTGCAGTCACATGTTCACTGTAATGTCTAATTAATATTCTTTTGTTACAGGACTTAAAGCACAAGAGACTTCTAACTTTCTTCTTTGTTATTCTTATTTTCACTAAATAAAGTAAAACAACTAAGTGACAAACGCAAATGAGTAGGAAGAATGCAGAGAATAAATAATGTAATTGATGTTTATACAAGATAATTGTCAAATTAAAATGAATGAAGTTTGGAAAAATTCAGCTTACACTGCACATTTTTTAATAGCTAAATACAAAAATTCTCCATTTATGCATTTGTTATAATTATGTGCATAAAAACAAACGCAAAACTATACATTCATAAATTGCAATTCTAGTTTTTCTCTCTGATCAGCATCTTAAAAAAGGGATATTGAATCCCATAGAAAATTAGAAATGCTTAATACCATAACATATTCTGCAAGCTGTCCTGTTATTATGTTTTATTGATTATGTTCAGAGGACAGACTGACTGTGACATTAAAAACAAGTGCAAAACATTTTTTATTAATGCTAGGTGGTAACTGCCCAACTGGTGTGAATCTGGCTTTCTGCATTTAACAGGCTAGTTAGTCTTCCTCGCACTTCCTCCTGTTTGATTTGTTCAGCTTGTATTTATAGTTTGAAGAACAATAGCAAGAAATGGATAAAAATAAACAACTCGTCTTTGTTTTTCTAGATATCAAGCACATTAAACACATCCACTTAGTGTATTTCTGGTTTACCAGTAAAAGAACTCAACAGAGTGCAACAGAGATGACGCCCATAAAATATTTATAGAAATTAGATTTCTTTACATTTACAGCCTTGGAATTCATTCTGCGAGTCACTGTTGAAGGTTAGTTTTAGATCATACAACTGCCAAACTCAATGTTTGTACCAGGTAAACTGAGGGCGTTTGGGCCACTGCAATCCGCTAACGGGACGTGGCACTAAAAAACTACATTCTGTGCCTCTTCCATTTACAGCACAACACGCCTTTTAAAACTCCCCTTCCTGTTTTGCTTTGCAAGCTGTGATTTGATGATGAATTGTTGTGATTTGGTGATGAACTGTTTGACGTTAGTGCGACAGGCCTATAATTATGGCCTTGTTTGCATGTCGTAAACTCCTTCAAGATTGCCGGCTACTCCCTTGAACTTCCTCCACCCTTCCGTGCCATTTGCGTAGTGAGAGTTTGTCAACTGTCTCAATGGTGTAAAACCTGTTCCTTTTCATGGAAACAAACGTTACCCCCTCCTTCCGAACGCCACAGCAAGTCTACATTTTGCCACGCTCAGTTCCTGGGCGAAACACGCGTGACGGTACCATCAACACACGTGGCTCACGCAGATTACAGGCTTCTGAGCGAAAACACCGCAGCCAGAACTCACGGACTTCCTGTAAACAGGCGGGCCTGTTTCCTAGAAAACCACATCTAAATATATCATGTGACAAAAAAAAAAAACATTTGTTCCAACAAACAATTCATCTGAGAAACAACACATAAGCCTTTGCTAGGTTAGGCTGGCTGAGAGAATGCAGAAAACCTGAAGGTCAGTCAGGGAGCTGCAGTCTTCCTCACCCATCAAACATCTTGCAGAAATCCTGTCACTTCACTGTTCTGTTTTGTAGCAGCGTCACATATTTTCCACACATGTTCAAGACACCTTTCTCCTCATTAAACAAGGGAAGCTCATTCACCTTAATACGGCAGGCTGAAAAATGTATGACAAACTACATTAACCTCAGAGCTGAAAGACTAATGTTACGACCCCGTGTGGTTGACCCACTCCTACAGACTTCGAGGTCCTGCTGGCCCATGCTCAGAGGCCCCCCCCAGAGTGCGGCCCACGTGCACGTGTCAAACGCCCTGCGCACAGGAAGTGGCTGCTGTGCTGGAAGGTGGGGCACAACGTGTGCTGTGTAAGAGCGGTGTGGCAGGAACAGTGGCCTCTTCCTGAACAGCAGGCGGCTGCCTGTGGGGGGGGGGGGGGGGGGGGGGGGGGGGGGGGGGGGGGGGGGGGGGGG
>JABJVR010008255.1:0-10802 GCA_025773905.1 Chitala chitala | reverse complement strand
ACACACACACACACACACACACACACACACACACACACACACACACACACACACACACACACACACACACACGGCTCAGGTGGACATGGCTCTGACCTCCCTGCAATGCTGCATTACATCTTAAAACTGCCACCACAGCAACAGCAACAGCTCACACCTGCATGTATAAAAGGTACCGAACAATCTCACCCCCATCCCATGCACCATTGGACAAGCTCAGCATTCTCCTCACCTGCAAGCACCCACCGTCGCCCCGTCAGTCGCACACACCCGCCGAGCTGCGGGGGCGGCCGTCACCGTCGCCCCGTCAGTCGCACGCTCCCACCGAGCTTAGAGAACCTCTTTAATTGCTGAGGCCCTCCAGGATCGTGCTTTGACACCCCTGCATTAGTGAATTGTTCAACCCTAAACTTTGGCAAAAATGACATGCTAAATGTGAGGGTTTATTTAACTATATTTATTTTGCCTGCAACGTAGACATGCCTACAGTTTAAATTGCATGCAAACAATCACCAAAAGTGATTTAGACAGTTGTGCAATTAGTGTACATGCATAGCAGACATGATTTAAGGACATCTCAGCAGTAGCTGTCAATCAAAAAAAAAAAAAAAAAAAAAAAAGAGGGCTTTCATTCTCATCCGGAAGAGCACAAGTGATTTTGCAGCCGTTATCGTGACGGCAAAGTCATAATTCCCTGGTGACACACAAAGCCTGATGAGAAACGGTTATATTTTCTCAAATTTATGACCCGAGACTGGCTGTAAGTGGGAACACAATGCTGTGTGAACCTGCGGCAGCCTCGTGGTGTCATCATTTCTGTCCTTAGGGACGCATTAAGCTGCAGTACAAGGACAGCTAAGAAATTTTAATTTTTACCTTCGAAAAGTATGTGCTTTCTATCACAGACATCAGACAACCGTGTGGGGGCTGGGGCAGTAAAGCCAGGTCACAGCCGTGGGCTCAACCATTGGCTACTAAGAGAACTTCATCAACAGCTTTGTCCAAATGTCTGAGGAATACTGAGCACAACTCACTGACATTACATTATGAAAAATCCCACAGGCTGCTAAAGTTTATACCCACCAGCTCTGTAACCAGGTCGCTGGGAACGTGGTCCACAAGCAGCAATAGAGGCGCTGTTCAGTTCTAAAACAATTCAGTGCCACAAGACATTCCAGAACCGTGCAGCTGCGCTAAACTGAATATTCAATGCTCCTCTGTGAGGACACGCATTCATCATACGTGAGGACACGCATTCATCATATGCATCACGTGTCCAAAATTCCAGCTGAAAGAAATCAGGGGGGAAAAGAAAAAAAAAAAACTGCGCGAGCCAAGTTATCCTTTATCATCGTGTTGGAGCAAATAGGAGCTGCACCCAAAACGACTGGAGAACAAACTAGAGAAGGTCAGAGCAGGACACCCTGTTAGAAAACCACAAGAGATCAATATCAGTTATTTTTTCATAGCTGTGAGGCATTTGAACAGTGTCATATGCAAGCACCGTTACCCGATAGCCAAGACAGAGCTGAACACACTGATGGATACTGATATGCAGAGATGATCGGTTAGCAAAATTTTGGTTTAGGTTTTAGGCTTTTAGTTTAGTCCTTGGCCTAAAAGCTTTCTACATTCAACACAAATGCTTAAAATTTTACATCTGATAATACTGGCACAGGATCAGTCTTGATGAACCTGAATACCGTCACTTGGTGTTAAGATGAAAACGTTAATTGTTTGACTGACATCGGCAGCACGCTGTCACCATGACGCCAAACATATGCAATGATTATGCATTGTTCATAATTACATGTGATACTAATTAGTTTTGGTGGCACGGTGGCATAGTGAGTAGCACTGCCAGGCCTAGGGTTCAAGTCCCGCCTTGGGTCTGTGTGTGGAGTTTGCATGTTCTTCCTCTGCTTGGTTGGTTTTCTCCAGGTTCTCTGGTTTCCTCCCACAGTCCAAAGACATGCAGGTTAGGTTGACTGGTGTGTCTCAATTATGTGTGTGCATACCCTGTGGTGGGTTGAGGCCCCGCCCTGGGTGTCCCCTGCCCTGCACCCTCTGTGTTCTGTTATGGGCTCCAGGCTTCCCCACGACCCTTAACAGGATGAAGCAGTATAGAAGATGACTTACTGACTAAGTACTTTAATACCAGTACATTTTTTACCTTTCCACATCACATATAACATTGTGGTAGCGTGCTGGGTGGTTTGGGATGCTGGAAATAAATCAGGCTTTGACCTTTTTTTTCCCCCCATTACAGCGATCGCAAAGAGAAGTTACAAGTGTAAAGTGGATACCACCTCCCAGTACCAACTGGACAGCACTTCTTTCCTTTACTCTACACAAAAGTTAAATACATCAAATGACTCCCACAAGGACTAGACATACAATGGTGAGCAGGTCATTTCTTCAGCCCCACCCTGCGTTTCCCACATCATCTCCTGGGAAACACCCACCTCCAAGAGCCTTCACAAGTAAGTCTCGACAGAGACTGGGCCATTAAGGAAGTCAATATCACAAAAAATGTAAACACTGCATAATTAATGGAATCTACTGCAGTAGAAAAAGTCACCGTTTTTGGCATTTCCATAACTGTGTTTGTTTATCCAAACAGTACAGAAACATTCACATGGTGCACGGCCCCAATAACAATCCTGATAAGTATAAATCGAGCCAGTGAGACCAGCTAGGAGGCGAGAGGAGGGCCCTGTGCTTAGTGCTGCAACACGGTAAGGGGGCGAGAGTAGTCAGCAGCACTCTCTCACATCAGACAGTGCAGCTACACAGTGGAAAAACAAACACCAACATGGCAGGCTGGAGATGGGGGTTTGGAGAAGGAGGGGGGCATCATTTCTAAAATTAAAAACAGGTTGAGGTCATTTATTGGCAGGGTGTGCTAATAGAGCGGGGATGGATATGGGGGGGGGGTCACACTTGGAAGTCAAGTCTTACAAGGAATGGAAGGGAAGTGATATTCTGACTTGTGCTGCTACTGCTAGTTGTCTGGCGAATTATTCTTGGCTTGGACTCGAGTCCCTTTAGCTGTCACCTGGGACTGTGGGAGAGTCACACCGCACCTGTTGCAAACTTGCATATGGCTGCAAGTCCTGACTTCACGTGCTACGCTCCTGCCTGTGTACCCTGTGAGTTCCACAAAAGGCTCAACGATCACGGTTCAGTTCACAGGTCCTGCCGCGATGGGATTCCACGGATTAGACCGCGATAAGCTGGAG
This sequence comes from Chitala chitala, assembly GCA_025773905.1. Taxonomy (NCBI): domain Eukaryota; kingdom Metazoa; phylum Chordata; class Actinopteri; order Osteoglossiformes; family Notopteridae; genus Chitala; species Chitala chitala. The sequence goes on along the minus strand of JABJVR010008255.1, from coordinate 7,560 downwards.
GAATGTATGATTAAACCCCCTCCCTTTATTTACGCCATTTTAATGTATTTTCAGCCCAGCTAGAAGTTGTGGCTTTAACATGTTGTTGTTCTACTGCCAGCTCTGGCAACATGAAGATCCATACCCACCCCTCAAAGGGCTCCATCTTCGTTTGCATGTTCTCATCCAAAAGTCCGGAGCAAGATCATATTAAAAACGTCTTTAAAGTTTTACAGCCCGGATCCTCTGAAAAGATTCTCCTGTCCACAGCAGAGGGGGGACAAGAGAGAGGGTAAACATTCCAGTCATTTCCTTTTAGAGAGGGTCGGCTTGGAAACCACAGCTAGCCAGCCAAGGCACGGGAATGTGGAGGAAAAGTCCTGAGTGGCATCCAGACCGGGCGCGGAGCTTTGAGCACGTCGCTTATTTTCACATGGAAGGTGATCACGCATGCAGGAGAGCCAATGGAAACACTGCATTCCAAGTGTTTGTGCAAGATCTGACATGAAGAAGAAAAAAAAAAAAAAAAAAAAAAGCATTGCGCTTCTCATAATTCCCAGTAAAAGGCAGAATTGGGACAGAACAAGCCCTTTCAGTGACAGTTTAAAATAAGTTTTAACAAATCAGCTTCTGGGAAAAGACAAGAACGGTATTCATGGGGGAAATAAGAATGTGTGTTTAACTTCATAGCTTGAGTGACAGACATACTCATATGCCTCCCATTCTGATCCAACTGTCTCTAGATGGCAGGAAAGGCTGCTGCAAACATGGAAGAATACAGATTTATTTGGAAGATAAGGAAGCCCGTTAAAGAACAAACAGGATCATGAAGGAACAGGACAGCAGTCATGTGACTGATATCCATCATCTGACAGCCAAAAACTCCTTACGTAGAAAGGAATGAAAAAAAATTATAATAAAAAAATCCACCTCAACCATCTTACAGCAATATAAAACAAGTACAGCTAAACATTTTCAGGTTAAGCTAAATGGTCATACATTTCCTAGGAAGCTCACAGTTAATGCAGGTCATTCCAGGAAATGCAGGTTTATTATTGCGACTTGTCCCGAACACCTGGTGTGGCACCACATGTGATTCCTACTGACCAAAGCCCCCACTGTGCTAAACTAGAGAATGACACAATAACAGCCACCACAGCAGGACTTTCATGAGGTCAGATTTCCACAGTAGAGGTAAAACAGCTAGGCTACTTTCCACAGAAATGATGTTTGTTGGCACGTGTTTGTTGACTGAAATATTACGTGTCAAACATGTATATTTAGGCGTTATGATTACCGTGTGTGGCAATTTTGTGCTGTGTGTGCGACTGCTTCCAAAGTATGGGAATGGAGTTGAACATCCATACGGTGTGATGGGGGCAGGGTGCGTTCTGTCTCCATGTGAGTCTCCAAACTCAGTCACTATAACCACTACCACCACCACCATCAGCATCATCATCCACAGCCACCTGCTGACAGAGGCAGGAGTCCCATACAGACGACTACCCACGCAGAGACCAGCCGTTTCACCGACCCCAGGGGATGACACCCCAATAGTCAAATAATTACTCAAAGCTCACACTTTAAAAGATGCATAAGAAAATCCCATTCAACAGTGCTGAAAGGAGTCTGACTTGGAATGTGAAATAACCAGATCCATCTCCCACATTTGCTACAGGACTCTAGTAGGAGCTTGAAGCAAAGTTTCCCCATAATTATACTATTAGAATTATACTTAGTGTCACTGAGTACAGATGCATTTCACTACATATACATGTTACAACTAAACGGGTTCTCGGCATTTAACCCCCCCCCCCCCCCCCCCGGGTGCGCTAAGTGTTTTGCGCTTGGTGGCTGGGGTGGGATTCGAACTGGGAGGCTTCTGCACCCCCTTCACCCACTGTCCCCCTCATTTCACCAACACCCCATAATAATGCCATCAGGATTTTTGACAACATGCAAGTAACAGTTTGGATTAAAACAAAAACATAAAGTGGTGAATCACAGCAAATAGAGACCTGAAAATGTCAATTTAAAAACAGTAACATGAATATAACTGAAAAGGACCACAGGACTGTCCTGTTTTACACACCATGTCCATATGTTTCAAAAAGCTGGCATGAACAATACAGGGTATATAAACACTCAGCTCAAAGCTGATAGGAGGGAAACCTGCTGCCCTCCCCTACCCCCACGCCCCCCTCCCTCACACCACATTGTGGCTGCAGCCAGGGCCTCCTTGTCTGATGCACACTGTGCATAGCCTGGGGCCTCATTGTCTGCCAAACCCAAATCACAGAGAGGGGACAGACCAGCACCTGCCACCAGCACTGCTACCATGTGTTAACGGCCAGCGGCCAGCCCAAACCAGAACGGCAGGACCGATACTCCTCACACTCTGCACCTGCTTCTTCCTCATGGGCAAAGATCTTCGGGTTGCTTCTCCCTCCCTCCAGTCTTCTCTCTCACTGCTGCACCGGCTACATCCAGCCATAAACAACTCCCAGGAGAGCGAACGCTATGTGGGAAAACCCCTATTTTCCCATGAATCACAATCAAGGCGCCGTGCAAAAGTATAAGTTAATTTAAAAACTCTGCACTCGCTGTACCCCTGGAAGGGCCCCCTCTAGGGTTTTGTTGTACATTAACGACAAACCATCATCGCCTCCAGCACAACTGGGGAAATTACTCCACACCAAAACAGCTAAGCACAAATAAGTCCCTTGGAGCTTTTGAAGATCAAGGCCAAGCAGCGGACACTGAGGAATGCTCAAGCGCCACAATAGCACCATGTGACCGAACAAGCACCTTCCAGAAGCTCACAGAGACACAGTGCCCATTGATTTGTCCCACGGCCAAGTTAAAAGGGCCTGCATTAACCTCCCTGTTCAAGCAGAGGCGTAACACCGCTGTAGAGCCGCCAACTGTCTCAATCCGCCACCCCCCCGCTGCCGCCTGGAGCTAAAGCTTAGCTGCATGGTGTACTCATGGTGCACTTCTCAACCCATACATGGGGGGCAAGAGGCACACTTGTTCAGCTGAGGACAATTTTGGCAGACAAAATACAAGCAACTGTTCAAGTAATGTGCCAATGGATGGAAAAAAAAAAGCTTTGCTTTTGAATTACAGCACTAGCCCTGGAAGGAGACACATTGACATTCCATAATAACCCGTATGCTCAAGTCCATTTCTGAGGTTAGCAATTTGTTTTTTCAAAAAATGCTAAACTGTACTGCTTTTAATGAGTATAAATAGTAAAACTACAGACCATTACAAAAGGTAATTTCATTTAAGTATCAAGTGCCGTAGATCCTTAGGTAAAGCACAACATAAAATATTGTGGTGTTCCCTTTTTTGTAACTAAGTGTGTGTGTGTGTGTGTGTGTGTGTGCGTGCGCACATGCACACTTTCAAATACCACGCAGACAGACACACAGACGCAGACAGACAGGCTGGGAATTAATTGCGTTACCTTGAGATTAATGCAATTAAACTACAAAATCAGACGATCATGAAGTTTAATCGTATGATTAAAACGATTCATTCACATTTTGCTGGTGTTATGGGGTGCTTGACTTTTGTGTGCTCTGAAATTTAGGGTTTCAGATTAATGTGCCAGTTGGCACAGTTTAGTTTTCAACGGCCCAGCACACACACACACAAACGGGGAAATAATGCACTTATCATGAGGCTTCTTCAAAACACAGCAGTTATGACGTGACAATGAGCCATTATGACATGAGTAATGCAGAGTTAGGAAGTAAGGTCAAAACTGCAGGCCCATTGCTATTGGCTGAATCAGATAACGGAACGCAAAACCGGTAGTTACTCGAGTCTTACCGGACATCACTGGTTATGCTCCCAACTTTACATTTAGAGCAAGCATTTTGTGTGAGTTTTAATCGTTTCATCCCTGGACTTTATATAGTGATATGTCAGCCAAGTACTCTGAGATTATGTCTGAATGCAAGATAGGCGTGCTTAATGGACAGGTCACATTTTTGCAAACACTTAAAATATCACCCCAGCACATCGACGCTGCACTATCATCTAAAAAATCACACGCTTTGCACGTTCTTAATAAAAACCGTGTATCGCTCAGCTCCAGCAACCTGCACAAACGTATTTCTCTGCACACTTGGCTGAATAAACACCAGTGAGATGTTGCAGTTTAAAAACACTTTGTCAGTTTAATTTGCATTAACTGCATGTTTGTTATTTAGTTTTGAGCTTCTGAGTAGCTGTCTGTTACAAGTTCATGGATTTGTGTCATATAAAGTTTAAAATTTAAAAATATTAATCTCAGTTTTTAATCAAAAGATTAATCACAATTTAACTTTTTAATCATTGCCCAGCCCATACATGCACAATCATGCACACATGCACAAAACACACATGCACAAAAAACACACGGACCAAAGTTTCCGTTCCTCTCATAGGTAAATTAATCGTTAATGTCCGTCTCATTGTAAAACAGGTACTAGACAAAGCTCCTAATTAGGGCTTGCTGCTCCTTGCCAGGAGCCAAACTGAAATGCGTCCTTCCCATCCAATCTGCCTAAGAAGAGATGGATAGTCCTGCTGACAGGTGACACTAAAGGACAACAGCACTCAGCGTCACATGATGACAGCACTGGTATGCCTGCCGCTGCCTTCTCAGAACACCTTGTCACGGTCACCACATTACTAATGAGCCTGGGCTGAGGGGGGTCCAATCCAAGCTCTGCAGAGGGGTTAAACAGCTGTTCAGAAAACCCACACCGGACCTTACAGTCTCTTCTCATTAATGAGAAGACTTTTCCACTGATCCCAAGATTAGCCGATGTGTGGATTTTAAAAGAAAACCAACAAACTGAAAACCAGACGCACCTTCACTTTTACTAAACATGGTGAGCCAAGATCATTTTGGTCCAGCTGCACAGCAGCTTTAAGAGAGTTTTAAATTGGGAGGAGTTGGTGGGGGGCAAAGGGTTAATGGCAGAGTACACACAACAAGTCCACAGATGCATGGGGGTAACATGCAAACTGCACAAATTAAACGGCATACACGCAGACCAGCATTTGATTATGACGCCCTTGACAGAGCTCAGAGCAGAGCAGAAGCACACAGCTGTTCTGCTAATGCAGGTGGGTCTTTATTTTCCTTCAGAAACCACATGTTAAAAGCGAAAAGTCTTTTTTAGCACCAGTGTCTGACATCCCATTTCTCTGGTTTAGCTACTCTAGTTCACACTGTTCATCAACACTGCTGGTGCTTCTGTATGTAGCCACGTACCCCTGCACGGCCAGTATTCATTTTTATTCTTGTCCTGATGCCCCCTTGCCATTCTTCACCCCACATGTCTGCCTGGTGCCCAGTCTGGACATCACCTGTGTTAAATCTGCTGACCCCACTGTAGCATCATGGACTTGATCTTCAACTAAGGGGGTCCTGTCTGCCTACAGAAATGCACACTTACACACGGACATCACACTGATTTATTCATATGATTTAGCTATGAATAAGACAGCTTTCAGTCTCACTCTGTCCTGTCTCACATGCATGTTACAATGAGCTAGCACTGAGTGTCTTGCTCAAGGATATACCTGGCAGCTGTGCTGGGATTCAAACCAGGAGAGTTCTGCATCCCAGCCTGATGTTCTACCTATTGAGCCACCAGTTCCTCTCCTCTGTTGTCATCTGGCTTCTTCTTTAACCTTACCTAAATACTGTTTTACATACCAATTCCTGTAAAGTCCATTGCGACAACTTTTGCAAAAAGCACTATACAAAAATAAACCGAGCTTAAACCCAGCCAGGAATTCTGATTATGAAGTAAAGCAAAAGGACAGAAGATCTGAAACACCAATCCAGCGGTGTCGCCTCACCCTACACTGAGCTGTCTAGTAAGACAGTCACGATCCCTGCCACAGCTCACCTTCCACAGAGCCGCCCATCTGTTGCCACGGGTCTTTAAACACCTGCTGCTAAGAGAAGCGGCCAGGTGGTACCTGCCACTCCAAACCGGCGCTTCTAAGCTCATCTGGGCCAGGCTGTCAATGCAGCTTTTAAAATCACAACAAAAAACAGCACCAATTAAGTCATCCAGACTAATTATTAACAGAGCGAGCCAAATACACCTCGCAAGAAGGCTGCGTCATCTGTCCTTACTAGACAGGAGTGAGGGGTGTGCACTAACAATTACGCCCCAAAATGAGAAGCCCTGAATGCAGATGAGCCACAGCGCTACAGTCGCACACAAAACGGCTTGGGCATCCCATAATGCCAAGCAGATTTTCCAAGCTTATGCCATATGAACTGCTCCAGGCTTTCTTGGCATCAACCTTGCCAGTGCCCTACGGTTGAAGAACTGAATTGCATGCGCACGTTCTGGCGTGGGTGCAGAGGGGAGGCTGGCCCTTCCAAGTGTTTGCCAAAGGATCCTTACAGCCCTTCAGCTCAAAGCCAGTGTGAGGGCAGAATAAGAATGATGTCTTCATTTAGTAACACAAGCAGCAGGGCTTCTGTTTAGAAGGCAGCCCAAAGCCTGAAGAGTGGAGCGGCTTTGCTTGTTGTAGTGACAGAAGGAGCATAAAAGGCACAGCTCGTAATTACAAGTTTAAAAGAGTCCGTCTCCAAAAAAGGGCCTCACCGCCAAGACCTCAAGATGGAGCTGATATCCACGGGAACCCGAAACAAAGCCAACCGTACAGGGATTTCAAAGGCAACTATACGTGTTAAAAACAAGCACACATTTATATCCAAAATAAAATTTAAAAAACTGTTAAGAGTAAAAGCACACATTAAAATCCCTTTTAATGCACAGCTGCCCAATTGAACATGCAAGAGCCACTTCCAGGAAGCCAGTCATGACAATGGCTGCATTCACAGCAGGCAGGGACATGGACACAAGCGGCAACGCTACGATCCGCTCCGCTGAGCCGAGAAAGGACAGAGAAACGGCAGCTCGGAACTCGCCAACCCCCAAGGTGACCCCCGGCCCACTTTCAGCGTCAGCGGCCTACGCCTTCCAAGAAACTGGTTTTCAGAACTGAGCGTAAAAGGCCCTGCAGACCACCAGACCTCCAACAACAGGAGTTAAGCAGTCCATGTGCTACAATAGGTGTTTAGGCACAGGTTTCAAGCTTCATCCTCTGGACTATGGATGGCGCTACAGTGCAGTTCGGTGCTGGCAGAGGAAGGCTGAACAGGACCACTGAAGCAAACGGGTGACAAGATGATTCAAGCCAAGTGACAAAAACAACCATAAAACATCTCTGACAGAAGAAGGAGTAGCTCAAAACTGAACTGATATCACAAGAGTACGAGAGAAACTTCCCAGGGGGAACTACGCAAACAAAGCAGTGTAATGCAATAGGAAGGTCTGGAGAGCAAACACAAAGCTATCCAGTGTGGCCAGACAAAAGAAAGCGTGCTTTAATAGGGCAGGGGGAGGGAAGTAAGAGAACAGTCATTGTGATGCACATTAGGGCATTGAAAGACAACTGCAGTCTCAGGTTACTCTCCTCCTGCCACAACACACACACACACACACACACACACACACACACACACACACACACACACACACACACACACAC
>JABJVR010008254.1:0-10803 GCA_025773905.1 Chitala chitala | reverse complement strand
ACCCACCAAGCACAGGGAGAACATGCAAACTCCACGCACACAAACCCAAGGCGGGAATTGAACCCCAGGCCTGGAGGCGTGCGGCGACAGTGCTAACCACCACGCCACCGTGCTGCCATTACCTATTATTATTATTATTATTATTATTATTATTATTATTATTATTATTATTATTATTATTATTGATAATAAGTTATTTTTTTATTGATAGCTAATATGGCCTACTATTCTGCTTCCAACACATCAACTTCAGGGACAAATTGTTCACTTTTTGCCTAATATATCCCACCCACTTCCAGGTGCCACTGTAACAAGATAATGTCGGTGGTCATAATATTATGGATGGTTGGTGTATATCATATAATTTCAGTATAAAAACAGTACTTCACAAAGGTAATTTTTGTGTATTGAAAAACCCCGTGCATACAGACCTGTTCCGCTTAAATAACCACTTTTTAGTAGCGATGTGAGAGCACAATACTTTTAACGATGAAATGAATTTGTTCTATATATTTTTAGCTATCCACTGGAGGTCGCTAATTACACACAAAGAAATTTTCCCATTCTAAATCTGTGCTTAAACTCCATCCCTATATCCTACAATGCGCTAAACTCGTTGGACTAGAACTTGTCCCAATTCTGTAATTATCACACAATCTCCTTTGAAAGGTCATGGTATACTTTAAAGGTCCGTTGATTATCACAACGTAAGTCAATATACTTGCAACAAAAATGGAATGTACTGATATGCCATACAGCAACACAACAAGTGAAGCTCTCTTTACTGACCTTAGGGACATTTACAATGATCATGAAATAAATAAATAAAAATTTCCAGTTGCTACTAAAACCAACATATTGTTTGGCGGTTTTCTCAACAACCACAATGTTAATTTTAATGTAAATTTCGAGTATAACACAATTGTTCTGTTGTACTCATGAAAAATAACTTACCTCTTGAATCCCACTTACGTACTTAGTGAATCCACAAACTAATTTGTACTGCATCATGTGGTAAATCTTTAAAGCACATGCAATTTAATATTATTATCCAGCAAAGGGGCTTGAAAAAGTACTGACAGGTAAAGTATTACGTATTAATACTTTTTAAATACCTCTCTTTCTCCCCAGAATATCTATTTCATTTAATTTATTCTATTTTATAACTAAGACATCCACTTCTCAAGGTCATTTTGGTCAAATGGTTACCTTTATTGTCGTTCACAGGTGTTGAATAACGAACATTGTTCATGAGCCTGTATTTTAGTCATATTTCTGTCATTAACATAATATAAACAATGATATTAGCAAGTTGGTGACATGGATAGCCAGACTTGAGGGTAGATTGACAGTGGTATTCCAGGCCATCCTGCCGATCTAATACTGATTATCATATTTTTATTTTACTTGCTTTTTTTTCTTCAAAATAATTTTTTGCCGCTTTGCATTTGGAAATTTGTAAAATGACCTCACCATTGCCATGCTGTGACCTACATCTTGACAATACTCTGGGAGTTCTGCTTTCATAACTGGCACAACGGAGTCTGCAAGTCAACGCTACCAGCAGTTCTGTTTCAGAGTGATTACATGTCTGCTTAAAAAACCCTGGGATATGACAGTTAAACTCAACTGTTCATAGTTTCCTGGAATGATTTTGAGCATCACTGAGCAGAGATCATTTAAAAACTATAAACACAACCTTTGGGTTCTAATTTGCATTAAAAAACACCTAGAACTTAATGTAATATGGATCCTTTGGTAAATCTTTTGCTGTTTCAACTGGTCTTCATACTTTGTGATCCATTAAATGATGATTTAAAAAAAAATAAAACTCGGAAAAGCCGTACTTCTATTTACAATTGAAAACGTTATTGTAAATTAAAATAAAGGGTTACATCTCATTTTAGAAATATCTTTGTGGGATAGACGTCTTTAATCCTCATGCAAGGAACGTTAAAAATAGACGTTATCCCCTGTGGTAGAAACATTCATTAAAGATGTCTCATGTGACCTTCTAGTCAAATACAATTTTATTTGCGAAAAGGGCTGCGGAAATCAGTCTAAGGCATTCTTCGTCTTAATAAAACAGTGTCCTACTTAGTATTAATAGAAACTCCGTTAGTTGCAAAACCCTTATCTGCTTTATAAATAATAGCTTCTGACAACTGAGTGACTGTGAAACATGTGTTGTTACTGATTTGTTGTGTAACTGCGGTTTCTTTTTCATGCCATCACATTACCTGCACATAAACTGCACACATTGAACAGCTATCACAAATTAACCGCTTTCTCTTACTGATCTTGCAATTAATTTCTTTAATGTTGTTTTAGGATGGCTATAAAGCGAAAGAAAAATTATTCTGCCTTTCATAACGACATAGTTGTCTCAGATAGCCTATGTTCTATTACTCGTAGAATATAAACACGACTGACTTCCACGCCTTTCATTGTACGTTAAAATTTGTATAGTATGTTTGTAAGTAGACAAATTTTCAATGCACTTGAGAAAATATACTTAACTCCTAATGTTAATGGCACTAATACCCAGTCAAATATTTTTCAGTTTTGTGGCTTTGCTTTATCTCGTAATGGGGCGATGCGCAGTTCACACCCCCCTGTAAAGTACTTCAACTTGGTTTCTTGCTGATTTCTACAGCAATTTGGAACCGCAAAGCATGAGCGACGCGCTGCAACACTGTAAGGCTCAAATTTAAAGCCCATTGCTGAAAGCAAAACGCTGATTGGCCAGTTGTGTGTCAGGGGGAGGATTTTATGCCCTAACGACGGCTACGGCCTAGAAACCACAAACGTAAAGCGAACAGGGGAGTCGCAAATATTAACCTCGTATTAGAGTAGACGGAGTAGAAAGGGTTTTGCGTTTTGAAGTGAAAGCTCCCGTGATGAGAGCAGACGATTTGTCTGCGACCAGTGGAGCACATCAGTAGAGAGTAGAGGTCTGCTGTACGTATATGCAAAGCAGGATTTCTTAAAACGATGAATGCAAGAATAGAGTGAAGAGTTGAGAACCGACGTCGCAAATGTCGATCTTACTATATTGCTGGCTGCAAACATGTCTTGATTGTAAGACGTGGAGTTTCTTTTCTCTGCTGCTCGGCGTTTCGTTCTTGGATATCATACGTGTTTTTTTTTTTTTTTGTTACCCTTTAGAGTGATTGTTAAATCTGTATTTTGAAGACGATCTTGCCTACCGAAATCCCATATTAAATACAGAGCCGGAGATCCCTTAACACGGAGAGTACAAAAGTACAATAGAGGTTTGTGATATGCATGTTCTTACCACAGTCTATATTTCAATACAGCAACGATTAAGACTTAAAAATTTAACAGCCCACTTCAAACTGTATTTTTAATGTTTTTTTCTTATTTGTTTTTCGCAAGTATGGTACTGAAACTATTGATGTTTTCGGAAAGATTAAATAGAAGACTGAGATTTTTTGTGCTTGAAGTGGAAAAACAACGTTACGTTTACCTTAAAAGTAGGTGTAATAATTTTAAAAGTTGCGATGTATTTTTTTCTCATGTTGTACCTCGCCAGTTCTGATCCACGTGTTTTGTTAATTGTCCCACAGTATTAGGCAGTCTGTGCCCTTTTTGTATTTGCTTTTCAATCGAAGCAAAGTATTTAATTACGTTCATTGATTCTAAGTAAAATGTATTAATTTAAACGATTTCCACCCAAATTACTTTACAATAGTGCACGTTAAAATTTGTGTGCAAATCACATGTAAGACGAATGTCACAATGTATTTCTTTTATGCATGATCCGCGAAGTTTTTTTCCCTTAATTTCAACAAACGAATTCGATGTTGAAGGTTATGAGCATTAGATTTTAAGTTATGCTACAGCCGAACTGAGCAGTAAGGTTCTCGACATTTAAACAATCGAGTTCAGTTTGCCACTATTATCTGTAATTGAAAAGTTATTGAGCACTTTTCGTGGACTTGCTGTAAGTGAATCGTCGGGATGAGATCTGATAACAGAGACAGAAAGTCCACTTGTGGTAGCATGCACTATATGCATTGTAAAGTTACATGTTGATGCTTCTTTGAAAGCATTGTTTCCTGAAGTCGCATAAAGGATAACACCTAAAACCGAGATGCTGTTATTGACCTGAATGGTTTTGTACTGTTGTACCTTTTAACGCAAAGTATGTCCTTCTGCCCTGCTTTCAGATATAATTCCGTTTCCAAGCGTTTCAAAGGGCAGGTAGTTATTAATTGTTGCGTTTGCTTTAAGTCTATTCTTTAGAACGAGTTTCGGCCAGTCTAGAGTAAGGTGTGCCTTTTTAAAATCAGAATGATCCTGTCACGCCTTAATAATTGAAGTTTGCTTTTACCTGTCTAAAATAGGACATTATACGCTGAACAAGATCAGGCAAAGAACATCCGAGCTCGTGCGAATGTACTTTGAAGTATTTTAAGTTTGGGTTTGAAACCTCGCTACTAGGCAGGGTTCAAGGGATGCTTATTTACTGAATTTTAAAGTAAAACGAATTTGCTTCAGGTAATAACAGACTGAAAGTAGATGGCTTTTTCTTTTTGCTTGAGACGTATGTTGTTAATGTGCTGCTAACCCTGTTTACCCCTTAATATATGAAACGTGTTTATTCAAAAACAAGCCGCGGTTACTTTGTGCATATAGAAACGCTGTGCTAAATATTTTAAAATATGAAAATTGCATGTTAAAATTTTTTGTACTTTTTCTTTGTTTTTTAGTATTGTGGAAAGTGCCAGGCTGAATTCGTCTATCATCCATTATTAATAACTCCATCAAACATTAACCTTGATGACTCCCTGAAGTGGATTTGAGGTCGCGTAGGTTTGTCAGATATCTAAAGTTGATTTTGAAAGGTGGCGTCAGTCGGTGAGCCGTGTATGAAAAATTACGCCCATGGATGCAGATTGCCTCTGATGTTACTTCAGGTGCGTGTGAGGAAGCGATGCTTGGTAGAAACATCAGCTGAGTTTGATAACAGACCGGGGATGATCTCACAAACCAAGAGTCTGTACCCTCAACATTTAACATGAATTATTTTTGGTTATGATTGCAGTGATATAGAAAAGAAACCTTGAACAGAATCAGGAAAAGTGTTTAGTGAGCCCTTGCTGTAAGTACGTTTACAGCTGGACCATGCAGCCCTGGTTTGTTGTAAGAGGTCAGCGTGAGTCCGTGTCTTTCGAATGGCTTTCCTGTTGTACTGTCAGGGCCTTGACATCTTAGTCTTTCTCTTAAGCAGGATGTTGTTCTGATGTTTCTTGCTTGACATTTTAGGAGCATGGTGCGAGTGGAGATGTAGGTGAACCTTTTCTACCTCCAACTTAATAGCTGCTCTTAGATGAAAATTGATTAGATGCCTGTCTTCCCCTAGTTCGGTTACTTTTAATGCGAGGCTAAAAACTCATTTGTTCATTAGCATTTCCTGCTTTAAAATTATTTTACCTATCTTATCTGTGTATTATCCAATTTAAAGTATAATTATCTCTTGTCTTGGTTTTATTTTACACTTGTTTTTTTTTTGTATTCTACAAAACATCTGTCAGCATTTATTGTTTTAAAATGTGCTATAGCAATAAATGTGGCTTGAACTGACATGTTCCACAGCTGACGTGAGCAGGTGTCATCTCGAGATTCTGTCTGCTTCCTTTCTGACGCCGTGTGACTATGGATACTGCTGCTCCCTGGATGTGTAATTCAGAGTGTAACGCTAAAAAAAAGCGTGCTGTAAATGAAAAGAATGGATTTCAGTTTAATTGCTGCATTTCTATATCTTCAGCAGTTTGGCCCGAGGTGTGCGGCAACAATGTAATCTAGCTAATACTGAAGTCAGGGGGTGCGTTTAGAGTTCTTTACAGCAGCAATTTCCACAGAGAAGTCGGAAAACACTTTTTCCTTTTAAAAACCAATTTAATGAAGACACATCAGCCTTTGTTTGTTTGGTTGGTACACACTGTAGGCTATTTCTGGCCTAAACAGGAAAAATGTACTTTGGGGAAATGAAATCCAATATTGTCATTGCATTTCATAATTATTCTTTCTCTTTCCCCCCCGCCCCAATCTGTAGAACTTTTGACTTCTCAATGAGCAAGTGTTGGTCAGTGATGGCTGTGCGCATCTAGTTGTAGTGCGTCAGCGGCCTTTACTTGGCTCGAGGTGTGAAAGGTTGTTTGTTTGTCTATACGTCAGTCTTGTCTTCTAGATGTAAAGCTGCCTCTCCTTTTTCAGAGGATGTTTTAGATTGAAATGTGGAACAAATCTGTTATTGGCCACATTCAAGCAGCCTGTGTCCGTTTTCAGAAATTACATTAGCTACGTAAACTCAATGAAATTAAATTGGCACGCTTATGTAAATGGGGATTTTTATTGGTTTGCTGTCATTGCTCCAATTAGCAGTGCCATTAATTTTGTCTGTTGGGAAACGATGCCTTTGAGAAGCAGAGAAGGCTTATTGGTGTCGTTCACATGAGGTGGTTCCGTGCCGTTGTCACAACATGTTGCGTTTATGACCCGATGGTCCTTGCGCAGTTCCTGTCACCTGGGGGAAACGCCTGGTGGCCTTGGTGTTTCGGCTGTCAGGCCCGTCAGATGGATTACACGGCCTTGTTGGTTGGTTTTCAGACTTCTGTCACTTCAGGTTAAATGGAAGCTAACGGCAACATATGCATTTAAATTCCTTGCATGGCTGCTCATCATATATGTTGACCTGAACCTCTAGCTACGATCCAGTCTATGTAGTGTCTACGCACAGGTGTGAACTATAAGATAAGGGTACCTTTGGTAAAACCACCTGTCCTTACTTATTTCCCATGACACCTTCTCTGTTCCCAAGAACACAAAGAAAGGTCAAAAGAAACTGCTTCTGCTGACTTAAGGGGGATAATATAATTCTCCTGCAGGTAGATAACATACTAATGTGGCTGAAATAAAACAAACCGGTAAAGTTAAATAAACCTATTTGGAACAAGTACACAGACTGAAGGGAACACCTACGACACCTACGATATGTTAAGTGTCGTTTAAGTATTGTTAACATTAGTCACAGATTTTACGAGAAAATTGTTGTTTGGTCTTTGAGTAGATGCTTTTTTTTTTTTTTTTCTCTCCCCCCCCTCTTTGTTCTTTCGACATACTGAATTCTCTGTACTGCATGTTGGGATAGTAACAGTGACAAAATCATTTGTATATTTTTGTCTGCAGTTAAGAACCAGTACTTCTCTGTTGGTTTGGTTTTCTCTTGGCTTACTTTTTTTTTTTTTTTTTTTTTTTTTTTTCCCTCCCTTTCCTGCTGCCTTTCCCACCTGTAGGCCGAACCCCGTGAGGCGTTTGTTTGTGACCAGAAGGGCCAGGAGTATGGACCTCGAGGTTCTCCAGGAGCTCGCTTTGGGTGGGACTTGTTTAGCATCGCCCCTGTGACCAGCCGCATGCGAAGACCGAGAGCAGGACGATGGTGGAGCTGTGAGGCTCGTGTGGACTTGAGTCGAACCCGCTCCCCTCCCCGCATCGTGCCCCGCCCTCAGCCGCGGTGTTATGCGAGAACATGGTGCGCTTCCTGCCCCTGAAGCTGGGCCGCGTCTCCCGGTGCCTGAAGCTATTGCTTGCCCTCGGGATCTCCGTGGTCCTGCTAATGAACACTCAGAGCTTCTTCTCGTCCTTCCAGAAGAACGAGCTCACCGACCGCCGCTTTGTGAGCCTCAACAAATGCCCGGCCTGCTTTGGCACCAGCTGGTGCCGCAAGTTCATGAACGGGCAGCTCTCCTTCGAAACGTGGGGCCGCCTCCGCTTCCTCGACATCTTCAACGTGAAGAACGTCTACTTCGCGCAGTACGGCGAGCCCCGGGAAGGCACACGGCGCGTCGTCCTCAAGCGCCTGGGCTCCAACCAGGAGCTGGCCGACATCGACCAGAAGATCTGCAAACGGGCCACGGGGAGGGTGCGCTGCGACCTCGTGCAGGCTGTATATAAGACAGAGTTTGCGCGCCTCAATGGCGATGTCAGGCTCCTGACCCCCGATGTGGTGGAGGGTTGGTCGGACCTCGTGCACTGTCCCTCTCAGAGGCTGCTGGACAGGCTGGTGCGGAGGTACGCTGAGACGAAGGACTCCGGCAGCTTCCTTCTCAAGAACTTGAAGGACACTGAGCGTATGCAGCTTCTGATGACCTTGGCGTTTAATCCGGAGCCTCTGGTCCTCCAGGTACGTTTGCTGCAGGTTCTTTTCCAGGAGCTGTGACAGCAGCCTCTTCTGGGTGATCCATGACTGGTCATTTCAAAGCCGATCATAAGTTTTGGACTAGAGCTGCCCTTGGTAATACAGGAATGAGAATGCAACTTGTCGGTTTGGTGTTCGGCAGGCAGTAACACATCTCTAAATTATAGGTTTTACCCCTCCTGTCCTTTGCAGTACTCTCAGAATACAATAAGTAGTTCCTTGGTATGGATACAAAAAAATCTGTTGTGTATTCTTAGGGTTTGCTAGATTTTTAATTGTGTGTGTGTGTGTGTGCTGGGACAGTAGGGTCTAACGTATCTTATGGTCACTGAGAAGTAAAGGAGTGTGCCGTGTGTTAGGAGCTTTCCCTAAAGTTGTTTTCTCAAGATTTCAGGCTGAGATGCCCAGTTTTAGTTTTCTGTATATTCATATGTGACCAGAGGTAATTCCCCACTCATCAGCACTGAGACCCCATAAGCAATTTCTGAGCAGAAATCGATTTGCGTGAATCCTACCTTCCAACTCCATTTTCACAATTAAGTTAGCATTGACTGCAAAGTTTCACTTCCACATATCTCAACTGTGTGAGGTTTAGTGTAACCAAAAAAAGAAGGTAATTCCAATTTGACCACTGAGATTTGGTCAGGGACCTGCCATCAGATGCTTTGCAAGTCAAAGGCAAGGTCATTCTTTTACATGTGCAATTTTTAACCTAGAATTGGATACTCTGCAAATCTGTGCCATTAATTCAGTTAGTATTTAAAATGTCATTAAGTCTCAGTGAAAGATGGAGATTAATTACTGCCCCACCCCTCCTCCTGCCAAGTGTTTTACTTGGAGTCTGAGCTTGTGAAACTCATAAATAGTTTATTTGATCATGAACTTGTGAACTGTGCAAAGTGTGAAATGAACTGAGAAAGTGAGGAATATTTGCAAAGGGTTAGGATGCGGTCATAAAATGGGGTTATAGTAGGAAGAGTTTCTCTGGATCTGAAGAGAGGTGTTTTTCCCCTCTCTTGACAACGAGCAAACCGTGACCAGAAGGAGTTCATTAAAAATTAATCTCATCTGAGGAGACGCGGTCCAATCACCGAACGTGTAGAAGGGTGCTGTTTAAAACGTATCCTTTTTCTGTAATCCCTAATGAGCGTAGAGGCTGAAATGACTTGTTCTGTCTGAACGTCTTCTCTTGCCACATTCTCTGCTGAATTTCCATTCTTCCTTCTGGAAGACACTTCCCCTGTACTGTCTTGTGTTTGAGTAGTCTGAGGGTTGCTATCTGCTGAACAAACATGTTTCTTGCGCAGTCTTATTTTCAAGCCTTTGTGGTCAAGATGGCGGCATTTTTTGTGTGTGTGTGTGTGTGTGTGTGTGTGTGTTGGGAGTCTGAACCTCTTTTGTCTGGCAGAGACAATTGCCTGTGTTGTTTCATGGCTGGTTAACAACAGCACAACTGTGTTTGCCGAAAGTGGATGTGTCTTTTCCTTAATTCAGAAGTCACGTACAAGAATGAGGAAGACAGTTTAGCTTTGCGGACTAAATATTTTTAGAGGAGCAGAACAAGGCAGTCTTTGTGAAGTGCAAAACCCCTTCATGACTCCCCCCTCTTTTCTTCTGCCTTTGTCACTTGTGAAGTGCTGGGTTTAACCATTCATACTGTTTTTTTGTTTAGTAACATATATTTATATGTGAGTTGCTGTTTGTTTTGAAAGGAAGAAGTATTTCAGGTGTTAATCTTTAATGAAGACTTTGTGTCTTCTCAGATGGCAGGAGGACAAAGGCCCTCCCAGGTGGAAAAAATGCAGGAATTTCTGAACTTGGATCCAGAATGTTCTGGATCGGTAGTCCCGTCAAACCTGAATGTTGCACGACATTTAACTGGGGTTATAATAGTCAGGACAGCGTGTTTCCTCTCAGTCTGTGCCGTGCCCTTTTAACCACAGCAAGGTAATCAAAAAACAGTGTTTAACTTTAAAAATGTTCCCAGGATGGCCTGTAATTCAGCTTATTACTAGAATGGATACATGAATAAATATACATATAAGCCTATATTTGCCAACAGGTTTCATACCACACAGTGTCAGATAAAATCTAGGGTTGAAAAAACATTAGGCTACGTGCTTCCCATCTTCACAAATCATTTATAGTGCATAAATGTTTACAAGTTTGATTTAAACATTACAAGTTAAACCACTTAATGCAGAAGAGTCAAGACGACATCTGTCCCTGAATGGTTAGATAAAGGCACCCCCCTCCAGTAAATCAGATGATCACGGTTGTGTTGGTTATTGCCTTGTAAGCTGTTCACAATATGTTCTCTAGCTTGGTTCTTCTCCATGGTTAGAAGACCTGGAGAGGGTTACTGTCCTGAGCTTTTGAGCCCCCCCCCCCCTTCCCAGCTGTTTCTTTGCGTTCTGTACCCTCTCTCCATGCATGTTCCCTGATAGTGCTGGGCTTGCCCAAATTCCATGTTGTTGTTGTTTTTTTTTTTTTTTTTTTTTTTTTAATTTTAAGTGCCAATTTAAAAATAAATAATAATACAGCGGCCTGCAGAATTCGTAAAACAAGTTAAAGTAGGT
>JABJVR010008253.1:0-10804 GCA_025773905.1 Chitala chitala | reverse complement strand
TACACTGTGTTCACACACACTGCATACCTCGTACACAGTGTTCACACACACTGCATACCTCATACACTCTGTTCACACACACTGCATACCTCGTACACAGTGTTCACACACACACTGCATACCTCATACACTGTGTTCACACACACTGCATACCTCGTACACAGTGTTCACACACACTGCATACCTCATACACTGTTCACACACACACTGCATACCTCGTACACAGTGTTCACACACACACTGCATACTTTATACATAGTGCAAGCAAAGGATGCTGCAAGCCTACATTTGGAACATACATAGACTCTATATTGCCATTTACACTGATAGTCCCCATTATTAACATTGTATACTGTAATATCAGTATGTCCAGGTTTTCAGGTTGTGGAATTTGTATTTAGACACTGTGAAACTCTGTAGCTGAACCTACTTTGCCCTGGCACTTGTGTATGCACATGGGACATACATTGGTCATCTTTTCTATTTTATATGAGACATAATGTCTGTGTACCTAGTGTGATAAGACATTTAGTCATTTTTATATAATTGCTATTTTAAATAAATATTGTACATTTACAAGTTACAAAGGTTTAAAAATGTTTTAAAGCATGGAGCCCAGCGATGCCTGTCTTTTTAAAACGTGAATGTGTAACATAAGCACAGGTAAACAGCTGACTGCATACATTTCTGTATATACTACATGTTTTGCCATTTGCAAAATGTATCTGATATGACACAAGTGTTTATCAAAAATGCACAGTGAGAGCAAAAAATGAGTTTTTATAGCAATGCAGGGATGATTTAAATGAAATACAGCGAGGGTTAAAGGGAGGCACAGAAAGAGGCATAATGAGATGCAATGAAAAATCACATGACAAAGTGAGGATTATTGCAATATGCAGTGTGGGGTATACTGACATAAAATACACAGTGACTATTGTACAGAAAGTCACTGATGGATTACTGACATGTGATAAGGGGTATGCAGAGATGCGGTGTGGGGTATACTGACATACAGTGAACAGCAGTGATGAATAAAATTAGACAGAGTGAGTGGTGTGATGGCACGCAATGAGGTGTATACTGAAACGTAATCATGAATTACATTAAATTAATTTAATAGAGTAAAGGGTGTACAGAGATGCAGTGAATGGTGTAATGTCAGGCAATGCAGTGTACAGTGAAAGGTATATTAAGACGCAACAAATTAGATGGGTGTAAACATATTGCGGTCTAGAGGCAGGTACCCACCCGGAGCTGCAGGCTCTGAGTTGGGCACATCTGGGGACACGAGGCAGCAGGAAGAGCACAGGAACAGGAACGAAGCAGAAAAGGAAAGCAAAATAAACAACAAATCAGCTCTCATGTCAGGCAGAGACTGAGTACACAAATGAGCATCAGAGTGGCACCACGCATTATTGGACATTACTGCCAATTAAAAGAGCCTTGACAATCCATGACATTGCATCTCAATCAACCAATCAGGAAAGCCCTGACATACTATGACATGACACCTCAAACAGCCAATCAGGATCACCTACCCCAGCATTTGGAAATACAAATAGTTACTAGTTAATAGTTAATAATATGCATGCATTAATTCACACATAAAATACAATCGTATACACGCACGACTGAAACACACCCAGGTATACAAGCTGGATCGATGGGCTTAAAGGTATAAAATGAACTCTCAGAAAAACCTGTTAGTGAACAAGTAAATGTGAAGCACAAACATGACACATCGCATGACACCATGATCCTCGGAGAGCTTGCGTCATGCATGGTTCTAAATTGATTCGACTGTTACCAATTTACTGGATTTCCAACATGTTAGACATCTCATTGGCAGCTGTAAGAAATGAAGTGAACTGCTTTGTCACACTGGTGAGACGTGCAGGACAAAGTGTGCAGCTGTGGGTAAAAAGCATTCCCGAGTGTGGCAGTGTCTGGCAACCTTTTAATATTTTATTTATTAACATTTAAATGGAGAGGTGTGAGCAAAAAAGCTAGTTTAATGTTATATAAGCACTTATAAGACCTAGATGATTCTCTGTTAAAAACAGAAGCTTTATTTTAATTTTAACTTTCAAAAGAAGCATAGGCTTATCCAACAAAAATGTCGTTATCATGCAGTCTTTATCAACCAGTCCCACATCAGAAATGTTAAAGCAAAGTGTGTAAGTCCTCTGTCCTCACTGGACAGTATCTCACACCAACACTACTGGCAGGTGATTATATAGTTTGAGCAGAGGACCTGAGAAATGCAATGACAATGAAAACTGAGCAAGGGTCTCCCGCCAATTAATTAATTATCCTGGTTTCAACACCAGACAGCTCAGCCTAACCTGACTGTTGTGACTTGAACTGAAAGAAATCCTTTATCTGATGAGGAACGTGGAAGCTCTGGAGTTGAACAGGTTTGTCACACGAGAGGTTCTCTTGTCCATGCCCCATACTTACTACCTCACTGTCCTCATCCTCACACGGACACTGTGGATTTAGGACGAAGAGCAGCACCTGAATTTCTTTTTGTTTTATATGACAATGTAACATTATCATTGACAAATCCACCCTTGTAGCAGAATAGTGAAAAAAGCTGAACACCAGTTTTGTCTGTCTTCTGCATCCCTAACTTTAAAGGACAGTGACATGAAGGAATCAATTTTGTACTGTTGTAATGTCATTTTGCAAAGCAACAGCTGTGTTCTAATGTGCAGGCTGTGCTGAATAAAGCAATGGCAGCATGCGCAGTTAACGATGTTACACAATGTTGTCACACACCATTAGCCTCCGTTCATGGCCTTTATAGTCCCCATCTCAAACATTACACAGAAATGCTGTATGTTCTATTGTGTCAAATGTCAATCACACCAACAGGAGTGTGTGACATCAGGCCTTCCTGAGTACAACTACAGAAACACAAGCAGGAGTGTGTGACATGTGGCCTTCCTGAGTACAACTACAGTAACACAAGCAGGAGTATGTGACATCAGGCCTTCCTGAGTACAACTACAGTAACACAAGCAGGAGTGTGTGACTAGGATTTGACCCCAGCTGCCATACCATAAGAGAGCCGTCACTGTCAGAATTGGGATCTGACCCCAACTGCCATATAACAAGAGGGCTATCACTGTCA
The DNA here is from genome assembly GCA_025773905.1 of Chitala chitala. Lineage (NCBI taxonomy): Eukaryota > Metazoa > Chordata > Actinopteri > Osteoglossiformes > Notopteridae > Chitala > Chitala chitala. The sequence continues at coordinate 7,665 of JABJVR010008253.1, read as the reverse complement.
AAACTGGGATATTACCCCAGCTGCCATACAACATGAGGGCTATCACTGTCAAAACTGGGATATGACCCCAGCTGCCATACACCCCAGCTGTCACTGTCAGAAATAAGACCAAAGCTGGTAACACATGAAGTAAAAACAACTAAACACAAGAAAAGAAACATACTATGAAAGAACTCTCTCACAGTCACTCTCTCACTCACACACACACACACACACACACACACACACACACACACACACACACTACTGTACCTCCGATGTTGAGTGGGACAATACTGGAGGAAGAGGTGGGAACAGAGGTGGTAGTGAGAACATCTGGATGGAAAAATAAAAGCACAGATGACATACAACAAAAAAGTGTGCAAACAAAAGCAGTTATATACCAGTCATACTAGTGCTGATACCAATGTGGATGAATACCAAAAGCAGTTGTATACCAGTCATATTATCAATGTGGATGAATAACAAACGCAGATATATAGCAGTCCTATACCAGTGCTGGTACCAATGTGGATGAATACCAAAAGCAGTTGTATACCAGTCATATTATCAATGTGGAGGAATAACAAAAGTAGATATATACCAGTCATATACCAGTGCTGATATATTATCAATGTGGAAGGGAAACAACAGCAGTCGTATCTGTCATGCACCAGTGCTATATAATTTAAATCTGGATATAGTGTTTAAGTTGAATGTTTTTAGACTGTTCAGAAAAGCCATTTTAAAACAGAAAGACATTCTGGTTTCCAAGTGGAAACTGCAACACATCCAGAAGGGAATTCTTTTTAAGTGCAAAATGAATATTTAAAAGGCAGAGAGATGTAAAGGTCTAGCATGTATGGGTTAGGGTTTGGGTTCGGGTTAGGGTAGGCATGTATGGTCAACAAACATCTCAACCTGAAGACCAAATACAGTGGAACCCTGGATTGCAAGTAACTTTCTTAACAAGTACTTTGCAAGGCGAACAAATTTTTAATAAAATTTAACTTGGTTAATGACCGATGACTTGCAAGACGAGCATTTTCATATCAAGTATGATGTGTTTTTTATATCATATCATACTTCAGATGAGATCAGGGAGGTGTGCAAAATGTGGGAAACAGTACAACATTTTGTAGAAAAGCAGCACCCGAATAAGGCTGTAGCAGCGCGAAGTACAAATGTGTTTAATGACAATGCAATGTCACATTTCCACGAAATCCTCAAACGGAGGCAAAAGCAAATGTGTCATTGGATGGGTGCGTGTTAAATACGAATGAAAGGAAAGACATTCCAGTGAGTCCAAAGATGACAGTGAATCCAAAATGTTTTTTTTAGATTTATTATACTCTATTAACTCCAGAGGGGAAATTGCTTCTCTGCATTTAACCCATCCCCTGGGGGGAGCAGTGGGCAGCCAGCTGCATATGGTACCCGGGGAGCTGGCGCTGAGTGTCTCGCTCAAGGACACGCCTGACTGTGCTGGGATTTGAACCCGGAGACTTCTGCATCCAAGCCTGATGTTCAACACATTGAGCCACCAGGCCACTTTAAAATTTTACATATAGTACCGGACTGAGGGAGCAGGCGGGTTTCGAGACTGGGTCGTCACAGCAGCAAACTGTAACAGATAAACTGGGTGAAAGTGGACGCATCTGATAAAAAGCGTAAAATAAGTGAAACCAGTAGTGTTTGTGAAAGTCGTTCAAAAGAAAGAACTTCCGAGATTCAAGTTCCCGATGTTCTCATGGAAGGAGATTCTCCTTCCAAGCAATAACCCTCCTCCTCCTCTCCTCTCTCTCATCTCCCTCATGCCAGCCACAACTCCTCTCAAAGGTAAAATGGAGGTTAATTTGTTTCATGTTGACTTTATACCGTATATTAATCATTATTTGTTTCTGATATTAGAGATAATAATTTGTACATAAAATACCATTAACATTATTTTTATATGAATATTTTTGGGTGTGTGGAACGGATCATCTGACTTTACATTATTTCCATATGGGAAAATTCGCTTTGATATACGAGCGTTTTGGATTACGAGCACTTTCCCGGAACGAATTATGCTCGCAATCCAAGGTTCCACTGTAATGCAATCTTGATTTATTTTCACTAAAACTAAATTATGTCTTATTGCCAAAGTGTGAGGGTATGATAACACAAGCAATGTAAAGTAACTGAACAAAGCTGCTGAACCTATATCGCTTTGAAAGACACACACACGCACACACACACACACACACACACACACACACACACAACAAACCATGTACAAAGGGTGTGATTTTTAAGAAATGTAATACTTCTAGCTTGCATTAAGAGAACATATAAAATTGAACACTTTCTAAGCACCTTTGAACACAAGTGCTTTGTGGTCAAACATTAAAACTGTAGCTAAACTACCTCAACCTGTAGGTAATTCACTAGACAGAACAAAAAAGAGAATACAAGAAAAATAAAAACAGCTAATACCAGAGAGTAAAACTCACCAAATCAAACAAGGAAAACAGAAAATGAAACACCCCACCCTATGTCTCTGGTGTGCTGTGGTCCATGGGCTCATGAAGAGTCTAACACGACTAAGCAACAACGCTCTCTGTCTATGTACCTCATTACACCATGCATCCTTCCCAGCAGAAAGAGAAAAAAAATATACTGAACACACAGTGGGTCAGAGGTGAGAACGATCTCAGTACACACAGTGGGTCAGAGGTGAGAACGATCTCAGTACACACAGTGGGTCAAACGTGCGAACGATCTCAGTACAGACAGTGGGTCAGAGGTGTGAACGATCTCAGTACAGACAGTGGGTCAGAGGTGAGAACGATCTCAGTACAGACAGTGGGTCTCACACACACACACACACACACACACACACATATATAAAAACAGCATAACCTTCTTGCTTTAGAAAGAGCTCAGCTTCAGAGTCTTCCACCTGATACTTCACATCTACAAAGTCACATGCTGAAACTCAATAATAATAATAGTATATAATAATAAATATGGGGTCCCTCACCAATTTCGTCTCAGGCTGAAGAAGCTACTTGGATGAGTAGTTAAATGTTCCTATCAAGAATAAAGAAGTCCAGCTGACATGATTCAACGCCCAGACTGTGCCCCCTTGTCTTGTTTACCAGTGCTTCGCCCAGTTCATCTTACCACCTCCTTATTTTATCTTGTTTTTTCTTGTCAGAAGTTGTTCTCAGATCTACCAATATTTTCTGTGCTCCTTCCATATGGTACCTTTGGACAGTAAAGTCAATACTCTACTCTGATTCTGGGGTGATTCATTAGACAAGGCTAAAACAAAGCAATACAATATTGCTCTCCTATGAGGAAGAACCACTGGGAAGAGCAACATCAAATATTATAGCAGCTGGCATGGACACACACGTATGTGTGCTGATCTACGTACCATAAACATAAAGGATGTAGTCATCATAGGACTCGCCCACAGAGTTGATAGCCACACAGCGATACGTCCCATTGTAGGACTTGTTGAGATTCTCAATCAGCAGGTCTGAACCCATGATGATTGCGTGTGAAGGAACGTCATCGTCCACTTTCACCCAGTTTATCTGTTGAGGCCTAGAAGACCAAGAACACATGAGTGTTAGCTTGTCAGAAGACAGCTAAATGCTCACTGCACATTATTCAGTCATGTGTTAGTGGTTTTTCTAAGCAATTTTTATTGATTTCATTGGCTTAAAAGAAGCTTGGTTTGAGTGACTACAAGATTCATACATTGACAGACATTTTAACTGTCTGCTTTGGCTATGACCTTATGTACCTGTGGACTTGGTGTGTTTGTGTATCTGTGTGACAGTAACCCTGCAGACAGTAAACTTGAGCTGTTGTCGGTGCTGATGAAAGTCTGTCCCTGAAGACAGTAGATTTTTTGATGTTGTGGATTTGTCTGACATTATTCTTCAATACAATAGATTTGAGGTCTCATGGGTTTTCCTGCCAGTTTTGCGCTGAAGACAGTGGATTCTGGGGTGTTTGTGATTATGGTGATAGGGGGAGTACAGACATACTGAGGTTTGCCTTTGGCTTTGCAAGTTAGTTCCAGGTTCTCTCCTTCTCTGGTCAATCCTTCAGGAAACTCCACAATAATCTTCACTTCAGGTTTATCTGTTTAGTAAGAGGAAAAGTTCTTGAATACACAACCTGGCTATGTTTCATACAGAGGAAAAAAAATCCATATTTTTACCTTAGCATGATTACTAAAATTTCTGTATGTTGTATGTAAATTAAAAATCTGAGTTTTAATTTTATCATATTTTTTCATGTCTGAGATGAGCAACATTTACTATAAACTTTCATCCACACACAAAAAATTTCACTCTTTCGCAAACAGTACAAAATCACTGACCTGAAAAAGACAATCACCAGGCAACTGACAGAAGTGAAAAAAATCTACACAATACACCATCCATCCATCCATCCATCCATCCATCCATCCAACTGCTTATCCTTTGCGGGGTGGTGGGATACCTGGAGCATATCTCACGCAACCTAGGGCGCAAGGTAGGGTACACCCTGAACAGGGTGCCAACCCATCACAGGGCGCAAGGTAGGGTAGACGCTGAACAAGGTGCCAACCCATGACAGGGCACAAGGTAGGGTACACCCTGAACAGGGTGCCAACCCATCACAGGGCGCAAGGTAGGGTACACCCTGAACAGGGTGCCAACCCATCACAGGTGCCAATCCATCACAGGGCGCAAGGTAGGGTACACCCTGAACAGGGTGCCAACCCATCACAGGGCGCAAGGTAGGGTACACCCTGAACAGGGTGCCAACCCATCACAGGGCACAAGGTAGGGTACACCCTGAACAGGGTGCCAACCCATCACAGGGCACTTACACAAGACTAAAGGCATGATACACCCAGGAAAGAGCAGCAACCCATCACTGAATTACTATCTTTATATCAATCAGTCAATCAATCAATCAAAAAATAACAATATTCACAAAATTATACGCAGCCTCATTTTCCTTTGTTAAAATTAGATAAGTATACTGGGCATGTATAACTATAAAAACACTATCTGACTTGTAGTATGAAGTAGTAGGTTTTAAATTCAGTTGGCAATTTGATATTGAGCAGTTTTATGGTTAGTGTTATCTTTTAATGTTGGTGTTTGAAAAGACTTGCAAACTTCCTGTGACATTATCCCAAGTGGCTTATCACCACCCATCAATTATCTCTGCTGCATGTTACCAACCCAGTTTTCTTCTCACCATGGAACACTGTCAGCCACATTTACCAGACAATGTCCAGAAGGAATTTAGCTCAGTATGAATTGTGTTCAGAATGTTTCAAAGACTTCTGCATTCACTATGAATGTATGGCACTTAATCTTGATGATTTAGTTACACATCTCTGGTGATAAGTCACTCTGCTAGTACAATATCTGAAGCAAGAAACATTTCAGAAGAGACAAGTTGTTATGCGCAAGGAATAAGGTGTAGATCAGCAGGACAGATCCAGATAAAGGCGAACACCTCAACTACTGTGCAACACGTAAACACAAAACTCAAATCTGTCCTGAAAACTGAGGCAGCCAAATACTGCCAGATATTTTAAAGCTGACTTCCAAGGCTGCCAGACCACTCCTGTCTCCAGAAAACCAGTCTGAGGCCCACAGGACTCACAATCATCCCTGATCATTTAGCAGTGTGCAAAATGCTGTCCTTTTATCAGCAGTAATCCAAGATTGCAGAAATGTCAGGCTGCTGCAGTTCAGCAGATCCTTCCTGTCTTTTATGTGGAAAGGTCAGGAAAAGCTCTCTCTCTCTTTCAGAATAAATGGATATGTTGCAGAAGGCTAAGTTAACCTTTACCAGACTTACCACAGAACATACACTTAGGTATACTGCTGGTTTTAATCAATACTTTAATGTAACAGCTTTGACTGTGAGCAAAGTACCACAGATTTAACCCTATTAAGATATAGAGGAAGCTTGGAGGCTGTAATATAAAATTTCAGATTTAGAGGTAAGTTGGAGGCTGATGTATAACAAAATATGAGATTTAAGGGAAGGTTGGAGGCTGTTAAATAACATGACGTTTAGAGGAAGGTTGAAGGCTGTTATGTAATAAAATATGAGATATAGGGGAAGGTTGGAGACTGTTATATATTCTGAGATTTAAAGGAAGGTTGGAGGCTGCTATATAATCTGAGATTTAAAGGAAGGGGAGCATTGGGCAGCCAGCTACATACGGCACCCAGGGAGCTAGCGCTGAGTGTCTTGCTCAAGGATATACCTGGTGACTGTGCTGGGATTTAAACCAGGAGACTTCCACATCCCAGCCTGATGTTCTACCCATTCAGCCACCAGGCTGCAAAACCGAGGAGTGCTCAGATGGCTCATAAGGGGATGGAACCCACAACCTTGGCATTATTAGCACCCCGCTCTCACTAACTGAGCTAACCAGCCTAGAGGGAGGTTGGAGGCTGTTATGTAATTAAATGTGAGAGAGGAAGGCTGGAAGTACTATTAGTGAAATTCAGTGGTTTAAGGTGGTACTGCCTTATTAGAAGTTGTTACCGAACACAAAACACGTGAGAAGATTCACACTTATACTCACACTGCACCTCCAAGAAGATCTGAGCCTGCAGGTCTTTAACAGCTGGATGGTCCACAACACAGGAGACCGGCACACCATCGTCCTCCCTACTCACAGTGAGAGACAACCGGCTGGTGACGCTGAACATGTGGTCATACAGCTCCTCCACCATGGAGTCTCCTGGGGACAGAGGTCAGGGGGTCAGAGCTGGGTCTGCCTGCTGTGTTGAACATTGCATACATGAGTGCACGCTGTGCCCAAAACACAAATTTAAAGAAAATACGAAAACTGTACATCTTGGAACGTCCAGGAAGTGCAATGAGCAGCATAGCAACGCTGTGACTTTGGTCAATCCTTAAACCTCACTGGAATATATGCAGCACATGTGCCACATGTTTGTGTTTGTGTGTGTGTGTGTGTGTGTGTGTGTGTGTGTGTGTGTGTGTGTCTGTGTGTCTGAGAATGATGTATTGAACACACGATTCTCTATGTCAAGGGACAGAGGTGATGACCTCACCTGAGAGTCACATCTTTAAAGGCAGAGATATACTCTGCCTTTCAGCCAATCAGGGCTCAAAACTCACAGCTGGTCTGGGTAACATGCTGTCCCAGGCTGACAGAATGTAGTGATTGGACTCAGCAGCAGACAAACAACACACAACATCCAGATTTTAAACTAGATTAAGATAAAAGTAAATCCATACTTTGGGAGGAAGTGGCTTCACACTTTACAGTAGCTATGTTTAACCTAACCCTAACCCTATATTTACACACCCAAGTTGGCTTGCTGTAACCTCTGACTGATGTTCGAAAAGGCTGAAATATATTACAGGCAATTAAGTTGAACATGGTTAATTAAAACAAAATCCCCCAGCAGGATGGCAAAAAGAAAGCATAGAGATGCACATGGTAGAATCAGACACAAGCAAGAAGTGCTTACAGTTCAGGATAGTGTATCCATGGCTACATGGCACACAAGCCAAACATCACAAGCACTGTTAATTGTGTGTAAAACAGGCCAGGTGTTTACCTTCGCTCTGGTAATGACCAATCAGTGTGTAACACAGTTTCTGTGTTTACCTTCGCTCTGGTAATGACCA
>JABJVR010008252.1:0-10804 GCA_025773905.1 Chitala chitala | reverse complement strand
GGGATAGAATCTTCCCCACTTCCATCAGACTGAAGAAGCCTTTTGGTAAAAGGTGAAACGTTTCTGCGTAAAGGAGAGAGAAATCCAGGTGGCATGACTAAACTTCCAGATTTAATAGGGGTGTGTCATTGAGACCTAAACACTGCGTCACAGTTATGTGTAATTTCATCAACATGTGTGCTATAAATTACATTTGTTGGTTTCTTGTATAAAGTTTTGGGATGTATCTTTGGTTAGGTGCCGTGTCATTGAGATTATTTTCTTCAGATCTAACAATGGAAGGCTGTTAGTTTATTCTTGAAAGCGATCAAAACACTTATCCAGTGACATTGTAATGTATGAGATATTAGATATGTGGGTTAGGTTGATTGGTGTCTCCAAATTGCCTGTAGTGTGTGATTGTGAGTGTGAGTGCATGTGTGTGTGCCTTGTAGTGGGTTGGCACCCTGACCAGGGTATCCCCTGCCCTGCCCCCTGGGATGGGCTCCAGGCTTCTTAACCCTAAATTTGAAGCGGTATAAATAATGAATGGATGGAACTTATTGGGAATTGTTTTTTTTTAAGAAATAATTTTATTACATTTTGGTGGCTGTTTTTTGTGTATTCAGTGCTTTGGTACCTTTTTTGGATTTTTAAATTCTAGCTCTGTTGCAAGATTTTGAAATGACTCTACCTCAACAGTGACTGTGTGTCTAAATAAACAGTTTGGTATAACAATAGTCAAACACTACAAAGAATGTGATGAAAAAACTGATTGGCAAATGCTTTAAAGATATAATAGTGTGCAAACATGTTAGTGTACCAAAGAAAATTCAGCAAAAAGCCATTTAATTGTGCAGCAGTTTTTTTTCTTTCTTTTTCTTTCTTTCTTTCTTAAACAGACATTACAGGGCATTTAGACCAAACTAAATTAAAACTGAGTATTTATGTACTAATCCAAACCACCATCCTTGCTGTCCCCATTTAGACAGTTGGCATAAATGTAAAAAAAGGAGGAGAAATATTGACAAACTTGCAGAAAAAACAACATTTCAGCTTGGCCATTTTGAGACATGAGATGTACAATTTTAATACAATCAGTGCTTTTTTATGTACGTGCAAAGAATTTCAATGTCAAAAAATGTAAAAAAAGCACAGCTAGAAATGTTCCCGTTACAATATTTCAGTGGCAAAATAGCAGAAAGAATAAATCAACTATATTTGATGCACTCTGACAAACACAGAATACACAAAAGAAGCTATGCTGGTTCATATTGCATCAGACTCATCTCTGGATGCACTTACCCATAAACGTCCAGGACAAAAAATATCTTCAATGAATTTGGTTATATTTTACTCCAATCTGATCATTAATTTTGATAAACTGCAGTACTACGTGGTTTTAATATACAGTTTGACACAGAGATGGATGCATTCAGTAAGTGTTCCGTATCCCTGCTTCATTCATTTGGTTGCACTCAGCACATATCAGAACAAGCCCGCATTCATGAGAGGGTATCATTTAAGTAGCACATTTAGGTCACTTCTTAATCACTGTTGAATTTAGAATTCCCTCTCAACACTTAAAAGAAATGGTTATCCTGAGTCACCATCTGAAGAAAAAAAAATTACAGATGCTATACAGAACATGGTTTTCAGTGATATTTCATGTATTAATTAAATTACATATAACTATGATACAGTTGTCAGCCAGCCTCTAAATGATGTACCTTCACTTTAAAATGGTTACCAGACACTCACACAGACTGAAACAGAAATCCTGTATGTTACAGCATAAGAGGAAATCCACTGGACTGCAGGCATTTCGGTTAGCAAGGCCCAACAGCCAAACACTATGCAAATAAAATATAAATAGCTCAGAATATTATTCTTAACCCAATAACAGCAAATATAACCCTCGTTTCCTATTTAAGACACAATAATTTACCTTGTAAAGATGTATACAAACTGCCGTCCTATATTACTGATGATAATCTCATTGTCTTTAAGAATAAAATCATCAAGGTTAAATTGTTCTCCAATGCACCTTCTCCAAGATTCTATGAAAAATTGTTGCAACGAAACCCAAATGGCACTTGAATGGAAACAATTAATTGGATAATGTGTCAGTCCAAATTCCAGCAACAACATGTCTAACTACAGTCGTAGATATTATAATTCAGCTGATGCAGGGAACATGACTGATCTCATCTCGCACACCTTAGTGCTGCTTTTCACACTTTTGATTACTCTGTTTTGGTAATCTGGCCTCCAGCTGTTGTTGGCCTTAGCAGAGCTGTTCCTAGGTGCTTTATTTACATGACAGACAGTTATGTTCACATGTCTAATGATGGTGCTCCTTTCCCCATGTCACTACTTGAATGTGGAGTACCTGAATTTGTTCATTAGTGTGATTTTTTCCATTAGCGATGGTAATTTAGGTATCATTTTAGGCCCAAGCACCTCCATTAGCTGTCTTGCTGTGCAGTCTAAGAGGTGTGAGCCTTCAGCTCAGAAACACTGCTAGATCGCAGTGTTTTCTTACAACTGAAGATACTGAAAACATGGAGAACACTTTTAGTTACAGCATGTTACATTGTTGCAATGCTTTACGTCCTGATAGTACATTAAACTCAGTGCTGTCAAAAAGCAGCTGCTAGAATTATAACTGGGAGCAGAAAGTACGACCATATAAGTCCTGTACTGAATACACATACTGCAAATCGTTTGTTACAATCCAAGAACACGTGCCTTCTTGTTGTTCCACATGCACATAAAAATATTAGCACTAGAGTATTAAGTTATAGAGCCCTTAGATTATGAAACGTTCTGGCTGGAAATGTATGGAACACTGACTAGGTCACAGTGTAAAATCCCAATTGAGGACCTACGTCTTTGCTTTAGCTTTGCCCCAACAACCCCATAGCTCACTGTAATTAGCACTGCTGGGGCTGCTGTTCATAACAATGTACCTCCATGGTCTGTTTAATATTGCCAATATTTCTGTCATGTACAAACCTATGTTTATAGTTCCTCTCCTCCCATATGTATACTTCGTACCCATCTGGGCACCATCTGATGTCTTAGCGGCACTGACACCCAGTGCACACCCCTGGATGAGGCCCTCACCGAAGGAATCCAGTCAGCCTTAAGTCATATATTCCAACATCTGGAGCACAGACAGACTTCGTATTGCCATTTACATTTATTATCCTTAAATTAACTGTGTGTTCTGTTATGTTAGCCTACCCAGGAGGGATCGGACAACTGGTCAACCTGCGAGGTTTTTTTTTCCTTCACATGATGTGGAGTTTTGCTTTTCCAGCACATCCCACAGATGCTTGGGTTAGCATGGACACCCTGAGCAGTCTGCCACTATACACCCCCATACTCAACAAACTGTGATGCACTGTCTAGTCATACCTTGGTATTGGAACCAAGATTCACTTTTTCAGCTTTCTGAGCTATAGTAGCTCTTCTGTTGGATCAGACTACACAAGCCAGCCTTCTCTCCCCACGTGCACCAATGAGCCTTGGCTGCCCAGGACCTTGTCACCAATTCACTGGTTTTCCTTCCTTAGACTGCTGTTGGTAGGTCCTGATCACTGAAGACTGGGGACATCCCAAAACAGCTGCAGTTTTGGAGTTGCACTGACCGTTGCCTAGCCGTCACAGTTTGGCCCCTGTCAAAGTCATTCAAATCCTAATGCTTACACATTTTTTCTGCTTCCAACACATCAACTTTAGGAACAAAATGGTCACTGGATTCTACTAAATCGCATCCCCTTCCAGATGCCATTGTAATGAGATAATCAATGTTATTCACTTTACCTGTCATAATGTTATGGCTCATAGGTGTACATTAATTCTTCACTTTTTTGGCTTTTAATCACCTTTGGCCATAATCTTAATTTTCATTAAATTTTGTTTTTATTCATTCATTTTGTTTCTTTGTAATGGTCACTTGCAGACAAAGGATGGGATTCAATTGCATAGCTTTTTAAACACAAACCAAGTGAAATCTACAATCCAAAACTATCACAAGGTCACATAAAAGAAATTCAGTAATCCAGTAATAACTCAATTCAATTCAATTTAATTCAATTAATTTTTATATAGTGACTTTCACAACAATGTGCCTCAATAATCCAGCCAACACATAGCATACAGAAAACACAAAGTATTCAGGTGAAGAAAATCCCCACAAAACAGACATGAGAAAGGTAAAGTTGGAAAGTTGGAACAGCACCCAAAGGCAAAGACTTAAACTATAACAATCGATAATTACACCATTTAGCTCTTGGAACTGCAGTGAGCCTGTCTTAAATAGAAAATAAGTAAATGGCAGACTGGTGAAGGTAATAGTCTAGGGATGGTGACTGAGAAGTAAAGGGGTGTGACTGCAATAATGGAGGTGTGGCTTTTGCATGTGAATGATGTGTTCCTTGGAAAACTGCAGATCTAAGCACACAAACTCAGAAGATCCCTTTTCAGGCTAAGTGTTTTTAGCTATTGAAAAAATCCGTTAGCTTTCCCTGATTTAATATTGCTTTGCAGATATAAGCTTTGATATAGGTGTTGAAGTAACTCTCAATAGGTTTGTGGTGTCCTTCGGGCAAAGCTTCATCCAAAGGGGTACACTAGGAGTCCACAGCTCTAACAAGGCATCCCGCTCAGATGGTGCCCAGACGGGCACCGGGTACACACATGCACAAATACAAAGAATCCACAAATTTTCCCTGATTTAATATTACTTCACAGATACAGGCTTTCAGCAAAGGGTATATTGTGTTAGTGCCAGCACTTAGAGCCATATTTGGAGAATGCCGTTGGCCAAAGCCATGCTATTACTGTGTATCACAGACTGTATGGTGCTCCATTTAGTTGCAGCTGGGACCTCTTTACCTATGGTTTGTGATGCTGATAATCTAAGCAAACACAAATAGTGCATTAAACTATTTACTGTAGAAGTTCTCCCTAGCCCTTGTAAAAGATGAGAGCATTTTTTTTAATGTTCACTGCCATTACACCACATTGGCAATAAAAGGATGACTGTGTAGAATATCTGGGAATTCACTTTAGCAAATTGCTATACAAAATGTTAAGCTGTTCATGCAGGATGACTTTTCAAAAGGATTTCCAAGAGTGACTGTTGCTTTAGAATGCACCTGTGTCCTGATCACCACAGCTCTTGGCGAATACGAGGCTGGTTTTGTGAATAGGCAGTGTGTTCCTTACTTGTAGTAACAGAGTTTACCGTGGACACTTTTTTATTATAAAAGCCGAGCATTAGTTTAGGTGCAGAAGAAAATGTAGCAATCCATTAGTGACTGACATTTTAACTGTAAATAAAATCTCTTTGTGTCTACAAAATTTATCAGTGTATGCATAACTTGTGAACAAATGATGCTCTGATGTTTGTAGAAGATGTGATCATTTTCTCAAGCTTCGATTCTACGATTCTGCACAACTCCAGAATTTTTCAGAAAACCGCTAATGGCAGCAAGTTGAAGATGTGCAAAATGTACACTTTTTAAACTGACCAGTTTTGCTATCTGAGTTGTGCTATACTGTATGTTTATTCATTGTTCTGTGAAAGGGATCATTGATGGCTTGGTTTTTGAGAAAAGGTTATGGCTCTCAGAAGCTTTTAATGGCACCTTATTGCAACCCTGAAATGACAGTACAAATACACATGAACGTGGTCCACAGAAGAACCAGGCTGAAAACTGAGATGATCTATGGGATAAAATAAAGTGTGTTCTATTATATTAGGCATCCTAATTGATAGCTGCATGTATTGTTCTACACAGCATCACAACTATGAGGAAGAAAAGATACCCTCAGGTCAGCCTTCATCTCCGTGGAGAATGCAAGCCCTGCTTCTCCTGACCATTCAGCTGGAACGGCTGCTGTGCACACCATCACTGCACAAATTTTCACAGAAAGAACAAACATTATTTTAATATAATGTTCTTTGTTTTTAACAAAGCTGTAATAAATTTTATAAAAACAATATTAGTAATATGTACATGTTAAAAATAAATGTCACGGTGTGTCTGTGTGTGACCACGCCCCTTTGCTGTCAGATCTCATGTTCCTGTTTGATTGCTCTAGTGTTCACACCTGCTGATGGTTCTGTTGTCCACTACTTAAGATCTGAGTTTTCCACTTGTCTACCGGTTGGCAAAGTAACTACAATCTTTGTGTAGTAAGTTATTTCTTTTGACCATTGTATTTCTGCACTAGTGATTGTGTATATCTAGTCTGCCATTTTCCCTAGTCTTTGGTTTGTGTCTTGTTCCTTTGCTGTAGTGTTATTTTTCTTTTGAACCAAATCCGCTTGTGCTCTTGTTCAACATTAAACTCCTCTTTGCACCTAGACCTGATCACTACCTCTGCATTATTTTGAGTTCCATTCTGGTTTATGAGTGCTGCCTTCACCCACCTGTTACAGCAGAACTGATGATTTGATATGTCAGCTTCTATCTAGCTCACTGAGTTGAATATGGCCCATAGCATACCTTTTTTTTACTTCAATCTCAAGTTGAACTTTTAAGTGGTTTTACGATTCAACAATGTCTTTTTGCAATGCCTTTATAGAGACTGTCTACCTGAAATAATGTACTATATCAAGCAAATTTCCTTAACTAATCTAATTACTCATTTTGTTAACCCTCTAAAGAGTTTAATGGTTTATATTGTCTTCATTTTTAACCTGGAGGTAGAACACAAGTTTTATGCTTAAACAAAAGGAATCTACGGTGGCCGTGAAGTGCAAACAAATTAACAAATCAGAAAACAAATTAACAAATCAGAAAACAAAATGACAAATTCGAAAACAAAATGACAACTCCGAAAACAAATTAACAAATCAGAAAACAAAATGACAATTCAGAAAACCGGAAAAGGTAGGTATCATTTGCGAACAGACTTCTTACTGCTGATTGGACAACAGAAAACAGGATAAAGACTGACCAGAGCTACTGATACACAAGTCGGGAACCTATTATGTTGTGAGACCTCAAAACATATAATGACCTCAAGATACCTCACTGATGATGCATTCCAGTACCTCCATTGGATGGCATCTGCACATCAACTGCTCAGCGTTTAGTCAGTTCCACACTGCATACACCTTCGTCTCATTCCTACATATGCCACCTGAAGTTGTTGACTTGTGGAACTTACATTTTTCAGCTTTGACATACAAACTGTCTCAGCAAAACACTGAACATCGTGTATGTGCACTCCATCTGAGGACGTGTGAGTCAGTACAGTAGACTACAACAAAGCAATGGATCATATCTTGAAATATGTCATTCATAACTGAATGAACTAAACTGTGCTGTGTGGCACAATTCTCATAGTGCCCTCTAATGGTCACAACGTCTTCTGCTCATCTTCTTTTCTGATCTGGGTTAGATTTAGGCAAGATGAACATAAACTTTTTTAAAATAGCTTAATGATTGCAAAATGGTGAGATAAGTGGCAAGGAATAACACAATTTCCCTGTTGTTTTATTCAATGCCCTATACTTTCATCAAAAATACAGTGTTCTTTCCTACTGAAATAAAACTACATACATTTGGTAAAATGAAAGAGCTTATTAAACCATGCTTAAGTGCTTCCCCTGTGTATTCGTCCATAGCTCCTGATGCTTTAAGGGAAAAGGTGTGGACTTGTCCCTTAGTCAGGGGGCTACTGGAGTCAGGCCAATGCAATGAGTAGCCTGATCAACAGCAAGGTAACAAGGAAGCTTTAGCTGTACTAAAAACATTCAAGTACTGATAAGTATGTAGTAGGGATGTCACTAAACTGGCAGTGCAAATGCACCACTTCAGTAGCACACAGAGCATGACCTGATTGTCTGTCTGACTTGTTATATTACAGGCACAGGCAGTCTTAAACAAAAGTGGATGTAGAAGAAAAAAAAAACAATAAATGATAGGCATACGTTTACAAGCGAACCTAATCACTGTTTGCATATACACAAGATACAAAAGGCACTTCTTTGTCTTTTGGCTTCTCCCAAAAGAGGTCAGCACAGTGGATCCTCCATCTCTCATAGTTTCCACCTGCACCCTGCTTGTCCAGCCTTACCAGTGGAGGTTACTGGTGTATAAATATTGCAGACAAGAGGTTTTAATTGCAGAGCTTGCTGTACTGAAATAAACTGAATAAAAATCTGTGAAAATAGCAAGAAGATAGGCAAAGGTCCAGAAATCAGGTTGAAGCAAAAACAGGTAATGGGGATAACCTGGGAGAGTAAGTAAAAAAAAAAAAAAAGTAATAATAATTAAAAAATCCACAAAAACAATACAAGTCTGAGTTCTCAGATAGCCATAAGAATGGAATCAGATTAATTACAGAGTATATGTATATAAAAGCATGACATTTTCAGGAAGCAGCCAATCATGGGGAAGATGAAACAAGTTCTATGCATCTCACTTCCCACTGAAAGGCAAGCAATCATAATTACCAAATAAGTGGATTACAACCAGAGGCCAGAGAGAAATGGTGACAAAAAGTGGTTGCGTCAATGCATAGGAACCATTTGAGTCTTGATATATATACACAGAAATCAACTAAAATCATTTGTCTATACTGTATACTTTTAATAAATTAAATATTCTAAACCCTACATTGAAAATTTAATTTTGAAATGTCTGTTGGAGTAACATAAAATATATAAGTACATCAATTCCATCTAATAAAAGTATGTCTCCTTAAAGTGATTATGTGATATAAATATCATTTTAAGGAAACATAATTGTATGTGATTGGAAAAGACTGTAACGTTTGTGCCAAGCAGGCAAGACAGAATGTGCAAAAAGGGAGTTTTAATAAAGAGCAGATCCAGGAACTAACAAAGGAACTGGGACCAAACCGGACCAGACCAAACCAAACCAAACCAAACCAAACCGGGAATTAACAAGACTAAGTTTTACAAACACACATACACCTACCTACATTCATTCAACAACCGGCACAAGACTAACAAAAGCAGGGAGGTAAATACAGGCACACAGGCAGGGTAAAACAAGACGAGGCTGGCAAATGATAACAAGACAAAGTACTAACCCAGAGACAACGAGGAAACAATAACTCAGCACAAAGGGGTAGGAGAAAGGGTGACATCTAGGGTACACAAGGGTCATTACAAGCAGGGGTGTTACAAAGACATTTAAATTGCAAACATGCTATCTATGTATTAGAAATAACATTTAAGAACATATGACAGAATAACTAATTTCTATTCTTCATTTTTACCTGCAGAAGCCCACACAGGAAAGTAAAAAAAAACTATTGCACAAGAATAGAATAAATTAAAAACACACTCTGTATAACAGTTTTCTAAAGCAACTTTTCAGTTATGCCACAAAAACTCCTTTATGGCCAAGGTGGAGTAATGCCCAGGAAACAAAAGTGTTCTAATATTTCACAAGAACTAGGGAAACCTTATGAACAGCTCTATGCACCATGTGTTTCCTTACACAATTTTAGGCACAGTTATCCAGGGCTTAGCAAGTGACATTCCTAGCATGTTTCTGTAAAAATTGAGACAGATACAACATAGGCTAGCTTCCGCCAAAAACCTATATCTCAATTTTTTTTATTTATTGAAGGAAAGCCAGTGGTTTTCATTACCTAATTTATGCTTTGATGTTTACAAGATTTTGTACAATGCCATTAATACAATGAAAAAAGGAAATATCAGTGACTAGTTTTTATTTTTCTGGTTGCAGTATAAGTTACCATGGCAAAGTCATCCAATTTTGTGAGAACAAAAAAACAGGTTTGAAGTAAACTAGCCCTTTGAGTTTTTTTTTTTTCTTACCATAATACTTTTCTGTGAAGTATGTAAGAATGGTATACATTTAATAGTAAAATGTGCAATAATAAATACAATTTTAACTGATAGCTGTTACAATTTAATTAATTTTAAAGTCTCAGGTTTTCAAAACATTATTTTTAAAAAAATTTTCCAAACACCTGCTTGTAATCTGAATGGCCTTTGAATATTTTTATTATGTCCACTAATCTTGCTGTAAGGAGCCAAAGACTACATGCAGCCTTGAGATCTTCTCTCAGACCTGTTCCTTTTATTGTGTTTAGAGTACCAAGGTTCTATCGCAATCCGTGAACAATGTCCTTCAATCCAGGCAAAGAGTCAGGTCAATACAAGAACCAGGACTGAAATAAATACAAGAGGTTAGAGAGAGAAGAAGGGTTGAGATCTGACACTGGGAAATCAAGCCTCTTGACCAGGGGACTGTAGATTGCTCAGTGCACATGCTATGTTGTAATACTTCACCTCTGTTTACTGTCATCTGCCAGTTCTTATACTCTCTGCTAAAAACATGCACGGCTGGTCGATGCTGATAGTGGGGCGTGACAGCTGCATTTGGGACCAAACATTAAAACTGCTTTTTTGTCTATCCTTATAAGAATAATTACTGTTGCTCTTGTTAGACACCATGGTGGGTTCATAAGAAGATTTTTATTATCCTGCAGTTCATTCCAAAGATGTGCTAAACAGGTAAAATGGCGGTACTATATTTGTTCAGCATTATAGGTTACCATCCTCACTGGACTGCAGCCTGCCTGCCGTTTTTATGAAGAGGTTCTCGATTAAGTTTTTCATGGTGTAATTAAACTCATACTCTTGGCAGCCATAACAACATTAAAAAAATAATCCATTTTATTTTCCAATTAAATTTGACGAAGTATACAGCTAATGACTCATATACTGCTCAAAAAAATTTAAGGAACACTTTTTAATCAGACTATAGCATCAAGTCAATTAAACTTCTGGGATATT
>JABJVR010008251.1:0-10805 GCA_025773905.1 Chitala chitala | reverse complement strand
ACACACACACACACACACACACACACACACACACACACACACACACACACACACACACACACACACACAGAGAGAGAAAGCTGCTCTGGTTTCTCTTGTTTTTATTTTTTATTTATTTATTTTTCGCAGTTTCCCTCGAGCTCAAAGTGCCACTTAGAGAGTGGAACAAAAATCAATGGCTTAATGATCCAAAACTGGTAAAAGAAAAAAGGAAAAAAAAAAAAACTAAAAAATTCTTTCAGCAAGTCTGACTCTTTCCTGTGCCCCACTGCATTTTTTTTGTGTGTGTGTGTGTGTGTGTGTGTGTGTGTGTGTGTGTGTGTGTGTGTGTGTGTGCGTTAGCTTAGGCTGACTTGCTGATACAAAACATATTGATTTTTTGATTGGGTATTTTACTCCATTATGTTATATATTGTTACATACAATATATGTTATATATCGTTATATATATTTTTCTCCCTCCTTCATGAGTGCTTAGGCCTTCCTGGGGAGTCCCACAGAGACAGGGATGCAATCTACAGAAAGTGATAAAGGTCTATACTGAAAACAACGTGTCTGTTGCAGGGTGTGCATTATTTAGATTTATTATCTTGGATCACCACCAAATCAATACTTTTACCATCTGCTGAACACAGTTTATACTTACAGCAGCTTGTCTTACTTGTCAGATGTAGTTTTCTCACTTGATTCTTGCCTAGTGGGAATCTGCCCTCAGAGTGAGGTGTGTAATTTGTGATAAGTGGATCCACCGCCAGCCCATAAATTAAGTGGCACAGGCCTAGGGCCCCAACAAGCGCAAGGGGTCCCTGCATAGCCTTGTTTGGGTTGTTTCCTTATTGTTGGTTCTGAAAATTCATTATGAAAAAATGTATCTGAAGTACGCCCAAGCTGTTTCTGCTTAATGTCCTGGCTGCATTCCAGCTCAAGCACTGCACATTATGCGCTTATTAGAAAAGCGAATATGTAGTATTCTGACACGTACTTTGCATTGTACTCTAGTCTCTAATGAGTATGCAGCATTTCAGACGTACAACATCACGTTGTTCAACACATTTACATTTATGAACTTCGATAATGTGAGAATTCAGGCCTTATCGGAACAACTGGAGTTAGGGAATCGTATGCACTCATGTTTGCACCATTCAGAGAAGTCCCAGATGACAGGACATGGTGGCCAAAATTCAGTCTCCAAATCAATTCCAACTGCAATTTCAACTTGAATATCCTTTAATAAGTCTCTCTAAAGTCAGCTAGGATTGCCCAGTAATAAAGCTATTTACTGAAAAATATTGGGTAAAATTTTAAATGTCTACCTTTAAAAAACTACCATAAACACAGCCCCCTTAAAATAAATCAAGAAGTGTTAATCACACAATATATACTAACTTCATAATTGCATTTTACTAAAATTATTCACAAATAATTCTTCATTTAACAGATTATACTATAGTTGTCTATAGTTGATCTATTAGCATTTTTTACTTTTGGTGTAATACTCTGTGATGTCCATAAAGTTTGAGAACTTCACAACGTTTGGTAATAAAGAAACAAAACATGAGGACATGACACTTACTGTTACAGTAGAACAGCAGCCAAAGTTGAGGAGCTGAGCTGTAGATGCCGAATGCACCAGGTTTCCCTCTGACTCCTGTTTGTTAGCTGTCTTAAAAGGCAGCTGGACATTCACGCATGTGAGACATGGTTATTCTCACATGTACAGCAAATGTGAAGGGAGACAGCTACTGCAATATTTGGATTTCTCTGTGTTTGTGAGTGTGTGTGTGTATGTGTATGTGTGTGTTCGGTGTTTAATACCAGTAGTGATTGTGTAATTGGTTGCTTTTTGTCAGAAGATATAAAAAACCACGCATCCCCACACACAAAGACAGTACAAGGTGCCTAACTTTCACTTCCCTAACTGGTCAGACAGACGTGCAGGTTATCTTCTAATCTTTTCATCCTCTCCTTCCTCACTAGCACACCCTGCTAGTGCACTATTACTCTAACACTGCTATAATGCTACAAAAAGATGCCAGCGTATAATCAAGAAGAGGTTTGATGTTTTGGAAAGTAGGCCTTGGAACCAACAATTAGCACTTGAATGACAGCTGAAAATGCCAGTTAAAGTGTATTATGGTGCAGTAAAGAAGTGACAGTGAATAACAACCGAAGATGACAAACTCAGCACTAGCTGGTACCTTTGAGGACCACAATGTGCAACCTTTGCTTTAAAAGCATTGGGACATATACAGAAATAGCCTTATAAATTGTCAGGCAGGAACTGGGTTTAATAAACCTAGCCGTTAAAATTAAAAGGTATTGCTTAATGTAGTCGATTATCCTACTTCAGCAGAGTTCATTATTTTTTGTAAAGTCTTATCTGTGAACTTGTCCCCTACACAAAACTAGCAATATATATTAATATATATACAGTGTTGTTTTCTGGGGGTGGGGGGCGGGGTGAATGGCTTATTTACTACTGAGCTTCCACACTCCCCAACTGGCTTCAAACTGCCTGAGTGAATTCCAGCCCATCTGAGTTGCTAGCTTTGTACTAGACGTCCCTTGGTGAAATCCAGTTATCAAGCACAGTGAGGAAGTAAATAAACTCAAACTGTTTTGTATATTACTGGAAACTATGTTCAATATTTTCATTGTTTACATAAGTTTTACTGTCAGCTGCTGAACAGAACAGAAAATTCTAACAAGATGCATCCAAAGTATCAAAATGTGCACAAAATCACACTAAATCATTAACAATCTCACAAAAAAATAAACTATTGCACATTAGCATAAATGAGCAGTAATACTGAGCAGTGCAATTTAAAATGACTTTGTGTGTGTGGAGTTTGCATGCTATCCCTGTCAGTGTGTGCATTTCTTGCAGGTGCTCTAGTTCCTTACTACAGCCCAAACATGCAGGTCACATAAACTGTCCTTTGTGTGCGTCTCCTGTCTTGCCACCTTCTTGCCAAATTAACTCTACACAATTTTCTGTTTGCAGACCAAATCACTGCTTGCAGACTCAAGACAGCAATTGCATGCAATAGTTACCATGCTCCCATCTGATCATATTCTGTGCAAATTATTTAGTGTCAATAGGTCTACGAGATGATTTAATGGGCTCACCAAGCAGGCACTGACACATGGGACATTCCTAGCGTGTCTGAAATGTGGACTGGTCACGTGCAACTGACTGTAGGGAAAGAGAGCAAAGTACAACAGGCGAAAATCACTGAATGTATGCAGGATGGTTAAAGGTTAAAGTTTCCCTTTTCAGCATTCTCTGTAGCTCTGTAGGAAATATGGCACTGTATCATGCATTTCCTTTTCTACAGTGCTATATTTTCCCCTGGTGACGGATTGTGGAACTACATTTTTTCCCAGTGTCCTCCCTATACCTTATATGTAGTAATAATATATGTATATGTACATGTCCACTTATTAGCTGGAGCTACAGACAGCTCTGAAAATGGAAACTTTAAGTATTACCACTGCTTGTGTTTATATTATACATACATATTTACACACACACACACACACACACACACACACACACACTTGTATATATAAGTAATGCAGCCTGTATTGCTTGCACTGTAGAGGATAGGTGAAAACAAGTTTCTTCATGCATGTGCTCAACAGTCGATGTCAATTATTTACAGTTTCTCCTGGGGAGAGGTTGTGTAACATGAATCACCGACACCCCTATGACTTTACCACATGATGCAGGCCAACTGGAAGTGATGTAGTGAGAACTGGAGAACTGTCTGCATGGGAGACTGTCAAGACCTTGTGTGACCCTGCAGAGCATGTCAAAGAAAAATAGATGGATGAATGGATGGATGGACCGGACTCTGGATTGGCTATAACAGCCCAATTACTTATATTGCAATAAGATTAACCTAGACCCTTAAAGACAGCACTATCCCTTGGGTGATCTCTTTCAGGACTTCCAAGCTTATATCCAGACTGGTCAGACTAGCTTCCACCCTCACTTTGGTAATGATGAAATTAATTACATAAGAGGCCTATCCATGGGAAGGAAGCTGGCACCTCTAAGATAGGCCTACCCCGAAAGAGATGGGAGTGCAGTTAATTAGCTGTGCCTCTGAGGATTCTGGCTAATAATGACACTAGGAGATGGGGTGGAAGGGAAGGCAGGCAGTGTAAGTGAAAACGAGAGAAATAGAGGGTGGAAGAGAATGTAGGGATGCAGTACAGCGAAGTGGAGATACCGAAAAACATTGGGACAACAGTGTAGTGGGGAATAAAGGAGAAAGAAGGGTAAGGTAAAAAATCTGTAAAAGAGAAAAGGTCGACATGAAAGCCAAATAAAAAAAATCTGACACTAAGGGGAAGAGGCATCATGCAAAATAATAATTACACACACATGCTGAAATGTGCACACACACACACATACACACATACACAGCAGATTCCCTCTCTAACACAAATGGCAAAAACCCTTACTTAGCTTTACTCATCTTGCAAATGTATTTTGGTCACCAAAAAACAAATAGCACAATATACCAAGTGTGAGCAAAAGCTAGATAAGAAAAACAAACAAAAGCTACAGAAAAGCAAAAGGTGATGGAACAGTGAATCACACAGTGAATGAACAGGGGGTGGTTATAAACAGGGGGATGGTTATAAACAGGGTGGTTATAACTGATAAAGACAAAAAGAGTGAAGTGATGAAACAGCTGCAGGAGTTTTTGGTTTTTGCATAATAGCATATCTGACATATCTGAACATCAAAACCTTGAACTATTACTCAGACTGCATTTGCATTTATCACCCAATTACAGTCAGATTGAAAAACAGGCACAAATTAGTTATATAATTAGTATATAATTCTTTGTTAGTACTGTATACATGCCATAGTTTCATAATAAGACTTTAAAAAGACTTGAAAGTCATATGCAGGAAAAATGGAAGAATAAAAATTCAACACTAAACTCAATTCAGTATTGAAATCAGTATATTTTCAAAAAAATACTATATGGTTACTAGCATGTTTGTTTTATGGCTTTCAGCTCTTAAACATTTTAGTGTGTGTTGATAAATGTACCTCAATTTGCAAAAGAATCCAGAAATAGATCAGAACAAAATGATCAGGGAATAAATTGGACATCAGCCTATTATAGATCATTCATGCATGTACACTCATACTAAGGGCCATTTGGGTTATCCAATCCACCTTACCAACATGTCTGTGACAGATGGAGGAAACTGGAGAACCTGGAGGAAGCCCAGGCAACTACAGGGAGAACATGCTAAATCCACACACACAATGCCAACATTTAGAAAATGTTCTTGTAATAAAATAAGAAATGCATCTTAAATAAAATGTATTTTAGATTACTTGTCCTTTAGGACAATGCCAACAGTGTAAGGAATGACTTTGTGTTTGGGATGTTTAAGTGTTGTCTTGGGGTGGCATGGTGGTGTGGTGGGATTTATTCTCACCTTGGGTCTGTGTGTGTGGAGTTCGCATATTTCCCTGTGCTTGGTGGGTTTACTATGGGTTCTCCAGTTTCCTCCTACTGTCCAAAGACATGCTGGTTGGGCTGATTGGCATTTCCAAATTGACTGGTGTGTGTGCATGTGTGTGTGTGTGTGTGTGCCCTGCAATGGGTTGGCACCCTGTCTAGGGTGGGCCCCTGCCCTGCATTTCCTTGGTTGGGTTCCAAGCCTCTCGCGACCCTGAATTGGATGAAGCGGTGCAGCAAGCGGATGGAGTGTTGCCTTCCCTTCTAGGAATGTGTCCTACACCTTTTACAGAAATATATCAGAGTTCTGTGAAATTGCTTGACAATCTTAATGGCCATAACAGCACTAAATGTGATTTAGTTACCAATAAGGCCCAAAACAAAATATCACAGTGCAGATATCTAATTAACATGATGCATTGTTTAGTAATAAACTAAACTAATAACACATAGTCATGCTTTTGTAAAACACTGCAATACCACAACACGTGTCTATTTGTTAATTAAATAGAATTAGTATATGGCATTTACCACCAGGTTAATTACGGTATCAATAATTTATGACCTTATTCCAAGTTATGAAGCAATAAAAAATGAATCCTCTAAGCCCACATAGGGGGAAAAGTCTGCTGTCTCCCTGTCTCCCACATCCTCTTATGACTGGACACAATCAAATATTCAACTCCAGGGGCACAATTAGGACTGAGAAATCAGAATGTAATTTGCCAGTGAGTGCCAACCCATCTTTTCTATTCAATTAAATAATAATAGTTTGACTATTGCAAATATTCTCATACCATTAAATGAAAACACCATTAAATGATCGACAAAATATTCTTCACAGGGAAGGAAATTTTTTGGTCAACAAAAATATAACAGGGATATGTGTCTTAATCCAGTCGTGTGTTTCAATATTTTTTAAAATGGAAAAACAGTGCTGTTAACTTTACAATTGTACTATTACTGATCATCAGTATTAGACAAAATTTCCAGTAGATGTGAAAACTATAGGAGCCTAATAAAAAAAGGATTTTATTGTTAATGCTCAAAAAAAGAATGATGTTTGTTTTAATGGGGCACTCGCAGTATGAGCAGGCAGTGTGGGCCAAACAGGAAGAAGAAGGAGGCCAAGGAGGAGGCAACAATTAGGAAAGAAACTCAAGAGGTGTGGAACAACAGGGCAGTTGTTGATGATTACAGAAAACACAGATTAAAATGTCCTTTACAAGAGCTAAAATGGAAAGGGAGTTTGAAGAGCACAAACCTGTGAGCAAATTGCATGGTTAAAAGGGTTAGAAGAAGCAAAAATCACTGTGGTGAGAATGAGTCCTACACATTGGTGAGATAGTTTAATCAGTGGAGTGGCTGTTTTTCATGGAACACGTATGTAGCTGTATGCAGTGAGGGCTAGACTGCAGCTTCAGAAATGTGAAGAACCGTCTACAGTCTGGCCCACATGTTGGAAGACGTCCAATAGCAACACGGCTCATCCCTGGACCGTTACTTGGAAGATGTCTTATACAACCCCCACCCCTAGGTTTAGGTTTTTAACTGCCCCACCCCCAACATGAATTTGCAGTTGTCACTGACATGACTTCTGTTTGTTTCATGTTTCAAACATGTAGTGGCTTTTATAAATGATCCTGCGCATGCTTCATTGTGTTGTCTAATGTGACTGTTAATGACAGTTTTGTTGATACTGATATGGATATTAAATGTAATTTGATCTTAAGTATTACATGCTTTCAGTTAAATAGAGAAGGCACTTTCATTGAGGATTTGGTTGGTGTGTAGGTTTAAGGTTTAAGATTAAAATATCTCAAGTAAACTCAAGCCCAACAACAGCTTGACATATTGGCCTGCTAAATTCATTTCTGAACCATGTGACTAAGACAGGTCACAGATCTCACCCTAGAACCCTGACATTTGTAAAAGTGTCACACATCGTAGCAAATATAAAGTTTCACTCAAGGATTCCCAACTTTTGTAGGTAATTAACTCAAAAAATAACTTAAATATTCCAGGAACCCACACCACAGATCCAGCACTTACCAGTATGTTCACCTCACAGTCGCAAACCCAAGCCCAGGAGAGGTTGCTTCTCTCAACAGTAGATACTGTAAGTACATTGACCAGCTAAATTTTTCTTTACTTCAATAAAGATCACTCTCTGGATCCCTCACGCTGGATCTCTGGATCTCTCACACTAAAGCAAATAGAACGGTGTCCAACCTGAAATGTGGAACAATTCTGCATAATATATGTTTTATTAATATATGCTTTGTTTCTTGACCCCACATTACAGATATGTGGCTGTCCAATCATCACTATATCCAAAAATGAGTGTTACAAAAGCTGTTACATCGTTATAATGCACATTTTCAAATGTGAATGTAACTATGGTTCCAGTTTTTACCATAAACTCGACATGTACCTCAAAATCATGTTTATTAAAATCCCTTTTTTAAATTGGTATTTAAGTCTAAACTTACTGTACAATTTTCTCATTTTATGTAAAACAAGCATAACTCACTGTAAAATTAGCCTCGGTAATAATTAGATATAGAAACAAGATACAGGGAATGCCTAATAAACTTGAACATAGAGTTATTAGCAAACTCTCTGATATCACTCAGTGCAAAACAATACTTACTGGTAGATGAGGAAACGCCTGTTTATAAAATTAAGAATGGGGTGAAAGCATGGAATGGAAGGCTTAAAGGGAACTGGTATTTAGGACTAGATGTAGCCTAGCTGCTTGCTAACTCAGTTCACATTCACAGTAACTTCAAATAACTTTACATGTTATGAATTTGTTCTCTGCATTTACCTCGTTCTCCTGGGGGAGGGGGGGCACTGGGCAGAGCTACATGTGGTGCCTGGGGAGCTAGAATTTGAGCGTCTTGGAGACACTTGGCAGCTGGGATGGGATTTGAACCAGAAGACTTCCACATCCCTGCCTGATCCAGCCATTGAGCCACCAGGCTACAAAGCATTATGGTAAATAATACATTCAGTCTGTAAATGTTAGGACATCAACTACTGTATTTACTGTAATGATGTTCATTAAACCTTTTATCTTGCATTCTGTGTTCTATAAAATGTCATCATTTATGGCTACCAGTCACTATCAGCTTGTGGTAGCTACACTTAGCTATAGGCACAACAAGTGTTTGTGTGTGGAGGGTGAGCGCAGTGCACTGTACACTCAGATGGGCACTGGCTTGACCAGCTACATGCAAAATATTCATCTGCATTTTTATTTTTAATCTACTTCATCCAGATGTTCTTGTAGTAGAGAACATGTTGCAATTCAAAACATGCATTTTTTTTCTTTATAAAGATTAAGATCTGTCAACCTTATTCATGACTTCAAACCCTATTCTAACAAATATCAAAAAAGATGAAAATATATAAAATCTTTTCCACGTTTTTTAAAACAACACAGAGGAGTACACCCACACATGCCACTGTCTGCCTTTCAGCAACAAAAGCACGTTATCAGCACATACACACTTTATCACCACAAGCCAAAGACTTTTAATGTCTGTACTGATGTGGTGTCTGTTGTGTTGCTGTAATTGTAATGATGGACTCCAGTCACTAGGGGGTGCTTTTCTTTATTAAGATGTACATATTGCTGGAGTGCTTGTTTAAAGGGGAGTTGGGAAAAGAGTACATGTGTGAGTAGAACAGTTAATAGCTATACTGAATTTCCAAATCTGCTTATGAGCTATCTGCTCCACGCACAGACACTACAGAACCCATATCTGAGAGTGGATATTAGTCACGCTAAAGGGAAAAACAAATCAGTAAAAGCAATGGCTTTAAATGAACATGATGAATCTGTGCTTTCTGTTAATTATACCATTACAGCTGCCTGACAGATGAGGCCAACATGATTGCCAGGCATATTGTATTTGGATATTAAGTATACACTCTTGAGGAAAAAAATGTAACAGTTATAATAATCACAAAACATGAAATCATGTATATTTTCTCCAGAGGGAGTACACACAAGGGTGCCCCATGTTGGAAGTCAAGGTCTTTACTGTGAACATCTTAATACATTTGTATTGTTACAGAAATTATTTATAACTGGAGTTACAAATTTGACATTATTTTTGTTTTCAGATGTACTTACTACATAGTAACAGTTTTTCTGTTTTGATTTTTTTTTTTACATATGATAAGTTTTGACTATTTCCCATATGTGTTGTTTTCTTTAATTTTTATATATCTATCATGTATTTGTAGTACTTCCTACCCTTCCTACCTTTTCCTGTTTAATGTTTTTTCTCTCTCTCTGTCTCTCTCCACTCAGTTTTTGCACCACATTACCACAACAAACTCCTTGTATGTTAAAAGTACTTGCCAATAAACCTGATTCTGATACTGAAGATTATTCTTGGTTCTGAAATGCGTTTTTGGGTCTGTTTATCAACGTTTACATAGTATTATTTTACTTTACTCTTAAATTATTTAAAACTTTACTAATTTATTTTACTTATTATTTCTTACCACACATGTAAACCAGAGTCACACCAGAGTTCCCAAATCACCTGAAAAACGTCTTTTGGATTGTGAAACGAAACCTGGAGTAAACCCAAACTGGCACGAACAGAAAATGCTCCATGAGCACACTGCTAACATGTCAACGTGCTTCATCTTAGTAGGCATGAAACAGAAACAGAAATGAACACCCACGACAGCAAAAATTAAGACTAAATGTAAAGATGTCTGATGTTATAAAATAAAGTATTCTGATTTGCTCTCTAATTGCAATGACAGGGTAAAGTAATACAAACAGAGGGCATTTAGGTATAAAACATTAGTAGAAAGTGAGAAGGAACGCTAACGCTCAAATTCCAGCTAATAAACATAATATAATCATGACTATAAAAATGGCTGGCACGCTTCTCAACTATTTGTGCCAAAAGTATAATTGCATGATGGAATAAGTAAAATCTGACAACAAGAAAAATGTGCAGTGCACGATTGGCAAGCTACAGTAGCTCCTATTAGAGACACTGTGGACAGTGACTGATAGCACGCCTGTCTGAGACACTGTGGACAGTGACTGGTAGCACGCCTGTCTGAGACACTGTGGACAGTGACTGGTAGCACACCTGTCTGAGACACTGTGGACAGTGACTGATAGCACACCTGTCTGAGACACTGTGGACAGTGACTGGTAGCACGCCTGTCTGAGACACTGTGGACAGACAGTGAGTGATAGCACGCCTGTCTGAGACACTGTGGACAGTGACTGGTAGCACGCCTGTCTGAGACACTGTGGACAGTGACTGG
>JABJVR010008250.1:0-10806 GCA_025773905.1 Chitala chitala | reverse complement strand
ACCGGAGCACCCGGAGAAAACCCACCAAGCACAGGGAGAATATGCAAACTCCACACACACAGACCCAAGGCGGGAATTAAACCCCAGACAGTGCTAACCACCACGCCACCGTGCCGCCTAAGAATAAACCACAAGCATTTATAGTTTTTAAACATCTTTCCCTGATATTATTATTATTATTATTAACAACAACACAAGGAGAACCAATTACACATTTTGAAGTAAGAAATTATAAATTTAAACAATTCTATTAATAATTCATCATAAATCCCTAATCTGTAGGTGAGGGAACGCCAACAAATCATTAAAAAATTATAATTAATTTACCACCTCCAATGTAAGTAAAATGAACACCTGGATTTATTACGTTTATGAAAAGCTTCGAGCTTTCGTAAAATTGATGTTACCCGAAAGATGACAACCCCGATGTAATGCTGTAAAGAGAAACTAAGCGTGATCTGTTTCTCTCATTACTGCTCTTTGTTATGTCGTTGCGTCATGCACGATGGTCTGCCCAAACCAATGGGAGAAAGCGGCACCCGACAGCGGTGCCAACCTATAAATTGAAGTGGCTGAAGGTGAAAGTGTTTAAACTTTCAAAGTGAACTTCAAACATCGGAATTACCAAAGTAAAGATTTGCGAGGAGAAATGTCAGCGTCCGCCAAACCATTAACATCCTTTCTTATTCAAGACATATTATGTATTAAAGACGGTAATGAAAGCTGCTCCTTCGGAAACACTCCTCACATTGAACCAAAAGAAGAAGGTGAAAGTCTCTCAGGTACAGATTCTGAGCTGCCTGCAGATGAATGGGTTGACTGGACCAAACAAAATGCAAGTGACATTTCCCACAAGAAGGAGTCGGGTATCAATCCCAGCGCACATCACAACACACTCAAAAAAGGTGACATCGGTAGGAAAATGTTTCACTCTCTCGTATTCTTTTAAAATAGAAACGGTTTTAAAATAAATTATTTTGAATATATTAGTGTACGTTTTGTGTTAAAATATACGATGGTGATACTCAAATGTGTGCTGCACACAAAAGTTTACAAATTTTACTGAAATGAAAAGCAATTAAGTAGGCTGTTTGCAGCAAGTTATCGCTTCTGTCATAAAGTGCATCTTTGCCTCTGTTACACAGGTTTAGACGACAGACTCTGTACGAGACCGCCGGATATAAAAGGAAGTCCTGCAGGTGAAAGCCTAGATGCCGCAGGGAAGCAGAAACGATCCCGCGCAGCTTTCACGCACCTGCAAGTACTGGAACTGGAAAAGAAGTTCAGCCACCAGAAGTACCTGTCAGCACCAGAAAGAGCCCATCTGGCCAACAGCCTGAGTTTAACCGAAACACAGGTGAAAATATGGTTTCAGAACAGGAGATATAAAACCAAAAGAAAGCAACTGGCATCAGAATATGGCAAAGAACTCCTCCAAAAATCCGACGGACTGTCGTTCTGTGGTGCCGAAGACGATCTGGTCAGAGCATCGCTCTTTGCGATGATGTACAAGACATACGAGTATCGGCCCTGTTTTTACCATGGTAATGGACTCGGTCTGTGGAAGTCTGCGCTGTGGTGAAACCGAGATAACAATGGACAGTATTGCAAGTGCTTTGCGGTTTAAGCGGAAACGGTGCGCGCGACCGTGTGGGAACTTAAACTGTTAACTTTATAATAAACTAATGTGTACTTTAAAGTTTAGAATACTGTATGCGTGCATTTCGGTTTCCCCCCCCCAAACCTCTCATTTAATGAAATCCGAATATTTGTATACACTAAATGATACGATGTTAGTACACATCTAAAGTTACTCGTAGAGCTGCATACCTGGTCGGGCAAAATTGAGTTATTAAGCAAAATACATTAGGGACAGACTTAGGATTTCACGTCCTGATATAAATATATACAGTGTATGTTTGTATGCAGCAGGAACTCTTCAGCTGCCGAAATACGTATACTGTATATACATGGAAAATGGTCTGTAAAATGAACTTCAGTTAATGTTGCGTACATTCCCGTGATCATGACAGTTGTTTATCAGCAGATCCTTGTGTAAATAGTACATTTTGAAACTTTTTACATAAGCTATTTTGCAGTTATTTTGCCATGCAAACAGCCTTAAGCAATTTTACAAATATTGTTGTTCACATACTCATAAACAAATGAATCATTGGTCACAAATTGCATCCTTTTTGGGTAAATATCTTTTTTCTTTTTTTTTTTACTAAAAAGTCAATGTACATGCCACTATACAGCAAATTTTAAACTTTTAAAAATTATTACCAAATATATACACTGTACAAATATGAAGTGTTATATTTTAGTTTTGTAATCCAAATGATTGTAGGATCCCTAGTGAGATTATTCCAGTATAGCTATGATGGTTACTGACAAATTGCTTCTATTTGCCATAGTATTATTTTACAAATTTGTGGATATATTTGTTATTGCAATAATGCATTAGTAAACTATTGTAATAGAAGTCAATGGAGCATTTTTCTTGCTGTATTTTATTTATACCGTACTTACAATTTTAAAACAAAAGTTTGACATAACTGTACTTTTTAGTGATAATCTGACAATTACATTTGCAACATTAGCCATAAGAAGAGGAAATGTCTCCTTTCTTGAGCCATACAGATGTTCTGTAACGTATGCTGTGTATCCGTCAGTCTTTGGCATTGATCTGGTTTGCTCTATGCTATGACCTAAATTTGACCCCACTTATCACTTGACTGTTACAATCTTTCAGATTTCTGACATAAAAGTACTCAAAGAACATTCTGAAAATGAGTCATATTGATCACAGGATATTGTGGCTCCAGAACATTACCTATCATAGTATCACTTATAAAATACATGGCATACATCGTCTTATTCCAAAAATCTTCCAGTGGTTTCCAGACAAAGTGAATAACACAGTGGTTTCTAGATAGTACAGTACATATGATTTTTGGCACTTAGTTCCTTACTGGCAGAGTGGCATTATTTCTCAGTTCACACAACACAAAAAGTTAAACAGACCAAACTCCTGTCATGATGTCATTTTGCTGCTGATGTGCTTTTGCTAGGGCTCATTGTAATTAGTTTACAAACTTTCAAATGTAACTTTAAAAATGCATAGAACCACTTTCATATGCAGTCTTACCAGTAAATTCCCAGCCACTTCGTGTCAAAGGCAGCACCTTTCCTAAAAGCCTTGATAACACAAGGAAACTGGAAATAAAGAGAGTGGCTGGGATCCTGCACATAACATGTGGGCCTTCAAAATACACACAATTAAATTACTTAAAGATTACAATCAAAGTGCCCATATCTAAGTCTGGTTAAGGTAAAGTGCGATTCTACATGAGGCGGTTCTAATTGACTCGTCTCTGGTTTGGGCAGAGGGAGGAGGGGGAACTTGAGTATTTGGATAAAGAGACGAGCTGAAATGCGACCCGTACACACGACAGTGTAACTAGAGCAGCCTGAGGACCAGTTGCCGTCACTCGAGTGGCCAGACGGCGTCTCACAGACGACTCCGCTCCGGAGTGGTCAAGGGGTGCGGGAGCCGATGTGGGAGCCGGTGCGGGAGCCGGTGCAGTCCTGCCATGCAGCGTGGGAGATGGCTGCTATACAGCAGGCTGGAGCCGCTGCCACAGCAAGCTGGACATCTGCCCTGACGTTTAACACCTTTCACCCTACCGTTCATTTCAGATCTGTTTGGCTAAGGTCTCAGTGCCTAACCCGGGACACACAGGATGAAAAATGATTTAACATCCTTGTCTATTAGGACATTTTATTGAAATCTATGCAACACATACAGAAATTCACCTCCACTCCCACACACGCAAAAACACACTGCCTTGCTGTTCATTTTTTTCTGCTCTGTTCTGAAGCTCTCACAATAAAAATGTCTGTGATCATATTATGCAGATGGATGATCAATTACTTATACAAAAAGTCCATTGGAATCTATCAATGCTTTCACACCTAAATGCTATTTTATAGAAAGAAAACAGAAAACAGTATGCACTCAGCTATCAGTCGCAGAATTGTTTTCAGTGATAAAACAATCTCTTTAATTTACCAGAGCAGCATATAAATCTGTTAATCCTGCCACAATAAATATTATCTTCTGCAACTCTGCATTCCCAGAGATGGGCAGGCCTAAGTGGTTCTCACACGTACATTTTTGGAGGCACTTTGAAGAGAAAACCTGCATGCCATCTGTGACTGACAAAAGCACTGCACTAACCTGCCATTCAAACGAGTTCAACATGTTGCAGGAACGTGTCACTTTTAACTGCAAATCAGTCGTGCTTCCGCTCACCCCCGTAACATGAAACAGCAGCACATGTGATTGCCTGCTTAAACCTGCTCTTCCAAGCCCGACGAGATACACTTTGTGTTTCTACCAAGCGTAACGAAACATGAATCAGCCTAATGACAAAGGAATGAAACTTTTCCACAAAGGCATCAAAACACTTTAGTCAGTCAATTAATCAAAATGACAAAAACAGTATCTTGACACCACAGTGTGACAGATAGCCAATGTAACTGTTAATTTTGAGTTTTGGTAACTCTTTCAAGCTCAGTGATGGTTAAAACACACAATAATACCAGTAACACCAGTGTTTGACATGTCTAATGAAGGTGCATTATTTAGTCTTTTAAAAAACCTGCTCAGTTCTCAGTTTCCAATTTCTATTGTTATAATTAAAATAAATACTGTCCATACTGTGAATGAATACATATGAACGTGACTTCCTTGTGTGCTAAAGTTTGGAAATGGTAAATGATAAAGTAATTTTAAAAAAGGAAATCATTTACAAGGTTGCAATTGCTCAAACTGAAAACACACTATTGTAAAAAAAATATATGTAGAAGGGCCTATGAGGGTTTCCTTTTCAGAATAAAGGTTAAAGTGATGATTATCTTCCATATAAGTCATTAAGAAAATAAACACACACAACTTGCATGCACAAAAACCCTGATAACTTGCGTGACATCATGCACAGGAAAAGGTATGTTTTGGAAAATGCCAACATATGCATCATTATATTGCATAACTGCACTGCAATAGCGTTTAATAAGAGCAACTGTATAGTTGCCCTTTTATGAGATAAGGCAGATTAAAAGCTGTTGTGACTGGGTCCTAGGAAGTGCACTAGTACCCACTGACCTCTGCGGAAGTCGTGGAATGCTGCTGATCCAGTAGCTTGTTCCTGTCAAATTCTATAAATATATCAGCTGTGATCCTTCACTTGTGTTTGGCGTGGTCCCTGGACTGTTAACAGGAGCTGTGGTTTATGTTGCAACTTCATAGCAAGCCCTTTCCTTTTGAGTACATCAAAAGAAACCTGTAACCAAGTCTAGCAGTGCACACTTATTTTTTTCTCTTGGGCAGGCAGAGGGGAAATGCCACAGATTTGCTTCTTATTTTCTAGCTCTATGGACAGACATGAAAAATAGATCGAATTAATTATTGAAGCATTGCCATTCTGACTGTCCAACAAGACACACTTGCTGTACATACCATAATATTAACAGAGGTAAAAAGAGCAAGAACATTTTGTTCCCAAAGGCAATCAGCAAGCCAAGCCAGATTTTAAAAACACTGTCAGTTTATAGCTGAAATATATAATAGCCTTCCCAGCTACTTCTTCCTGTCTCCATACCAAAGCTCACTACCAGCTTTAATGACAGTGAGGAAGGCCTGAGCAAGGTGGTACACTCAGCCAAATACGATCCTTGGCACATCCACATCCTGCACGGTGTGTGGCCTGTCCTCTGCTCTGTCTGCCAGCTTGTTGAGACTGAGCGATCAGGCACTGTGACTGCAGGTAAAGGTTACTTATCTCTTCTGTCATTTCTCAGTTCAGTCCTCACCAGGTATGCTTTGCCAAAATGTTGCCTGTTTTTACCATAGTAATTAATTTTCTGAAAAATGTATTGTGGTCGATATCACCGGTAAAGTAAAAAAAAGTTTTTTTTTTTTTTTTTTTTAAGTTCCTGTCTCATTCTTTAAGGAGTACCGTTAGAATAAAAGCAAAGTAAGTCCTTGTTTACTTTAGAATTAAATGGATTAAAATTGAGTAAGGTTAACACAAGACTGGACGATTCTCTCGGATTAACAGGATTAACCCCTACGTCGACGGATGCACTCCCCTGGCCCCTTCAGCAGACTGTGCCAGAGAGCAAATGTCATCTTAACACGAGAGAGCCCTAATGGAGTGGAATGCAGTGCCCAGGATTTATTCACACACATGCGCACATCGAACCACACACGTTCCTTCACGCACACACAGGCTGCTGGAGTTTAAGAATCAAGCAGTAATCGTGCTAAGGTGCAACCTCTCAATTGATTTAAGTTATTGTATGGGCCGGGGTTATGTTCACTAAAGCTTAATAAAAAACTTAATTATCATAAAGCCACCAACCCCTTGTTAACAGCCAATATTTCTGACACTTTTACTCTTGTACTGTAAACAGCAAAAGTTATCCTCCAATTAATTTATACAATTATAATAAATTTCTTTATATGGATGTTAAATTGTATGGTTACATTGTAGTTATATATAATTCTAATGTAAAGTGTAATAAGTGTTCACCACCAAATTCCACATCTTGCTTGAAGGCTAAGCTACAATCATTAAAAAATATATCTAATCCCAGCACACTACTTGCATTACTTAAAAATAAACATAAAAAAACATTAGTGTAATATGCACTTAGACAGTCCACATAAACCAGTATAAACATGACCGTCGGGCTGTGTAAGCAGACGGGCTGAGAAATGAAGTGAGTGCTCTCCAAACAGCACAGATAATGAGCCCGGTGCGGCCGCCCCCCTGCACCTCCGGGGAGATTTTGTTTACAGTAGCAGAGGCCCGGCGTGAAAAGGAGCGTGATACAGCTTACACACCTGCTGCCTTTCTCTGGGGGCTTTCTCTCTCCTACACAAACTGCCTGCCATTACTGATAACTTCCTGACCTCTGGAAATAGCTGGGCATATGCCCACCTATGTCTGGGTGGTTCATGTGCAAAGCACTCGTATAGGACTTAACTCATGGGTATGAACTTGCAAACTGTGGAACAAAACACAGCAGACATATAATACGAGTTACTAATAATAAATCTATGCCAAATGCACGTAGCAAACTAAGGAAAACTCAACAAGTGTACATAAAGGAAGAGGAAGGGTGACACAATTATCTTTGGCAAAGCAGTAAATAAACCAGTCACTTCAGCACTCGCAGGTTTAGTTTAGCAGCAACTGTGTAAAATGTGGGCCTAAGAATTCAGAGGACATCACCATCAAAAGTCAAAGCACTCCATGGAGTATCAGCATCGCTGTGGAACCAGGAATTGTATGGGGCCACTGTTAACCAAGGTGATCCGAAGCACCTCGCCACAGCTCTTCTCACAAAGAAAACCTCCAAGCTCAGTATGGCCGGCCCTGAACAAGACACAGGTAATTAAATGTAAAGAAGGGTGATAGCATCTGTTTAGACAGGATTAGGAATCCGACGGTATCGCAGTACATGGCTCAGAAGACAGGGTGCAACTATCAGATAAAGGGCTTGTTGACAGGTATGAAGGTTAGAACTATTATTATTCTGGCCATTGTGATTCCTGCACTTCAAGGATTTGAGTGGGACACGGAACACTGACCATCAAATACAAAAAGGTTTAATACAACCCTTCTTTAAGTCATCTTTTCCCCCCTCTGTGGCTTACTCCTCCTTGCTCCTTTCAAATTTTTAGAGAAGTTTTTTTTCTCCATGGCAAGTGGACAAACTGGCTTTTACAGCTGTACACAGCAGTGGGGGTTGGGGGGTGGGGTTTCTGCTAAGAAGCGCCATCTCGACACAGCAGGGTGCTTTCAAACAGCAAGCCAAAGACTTTGAGTGTTTTAAGTGTTTGTATCAATGATTCCATGAAAGCATACCTGTGACTCACTAACTAGCCTGCCCTTTGGGAGGAGGAGATGGTTCAAGACATCTTTATAGGGGCAAGAAATGCAGCACGCAAAGGTGAGAGCGAAAAAAAAAAAATCTTACATCACTGAACACTCATTGTCAGAATTAAATGGGAAATGACTGAATGTCTAAAGCAAGCAGAAAAAAGCCAAGCACAGAAACCCACAGCACACACAAAGCTATCCTGAATTTGTTCTCCACTGTGGTCCCCTATCGTTGATCTCTTTAAAAGCAAAAACAACCCCAAGAAAAACTGTTCTTGTCACTCCTTTACAGAGCCAAATGTTGCCAGCAGAAAAGCAGAGCTCTTCTGTACATCCCCTGCTGTGAGCGTAATGCTTTATTTTCGTATGGCAGCACTGGTGACAAAATGCAGTTATTGATAAAACTGATTTTATCTACACAGGAGTGTCCATGTTGTCCCTTTTCCAAGGTCCCCACTCACCTCTGATGGTGTAATGCAGTCTGAACAGCAGCTATGGCACCTCTGCGCTAAATAGTATAACAAAA
Source organism: Chitala chitala (assembly GCA_025773905.1). Taxonomy (NCBI): domain Eukaryota; kingdom Metazoa; phylum Chordata; class Actinopteri; order Osteoglossiformes; family Notopteridae; genus Chitala; species Chitala chitala. The sequence continues at coordinate 2,325 of JABJVR010008250.1, read as the reverse complement.
GTGCCTTAAAGACCAAGCTCTATGTAATCAATGTATTTAAGGTTCTGATTTTTTTTCAGGAAAACATGACTAAATTATCCATTTATGATAGAAACATAGCTGACGTATATATATATTTGGGCTGAGGGAGAAAAAAAAAAAACATTCAGGAAACCCACACTAGCACAGGATGGCTAGGTAATCTCCACATAGCCAAGCAAGGAATGTAATTTAAATTGAATGCAATAAACATGTTGAATTTAATAACCCCTCTCTGCAATCTTTCTTTGTCCATATGTGTACCCGGTGCCCACCTGGGCACCATCTGAGCGGGATGCCTTGTTAGAGCTGCTGACACCTAGTGTACCTGCTCGGATGAGGCCTTCACCCGAGGGATGCCGTAAGCCTGCTGAGAGTTACTCTAAAATGGGCTATACAATGCTATTTACATTCATAATGTTCATTATAAATTGTGCATTCTGTAATGTTAGTATGCCCAGGAGGGGCTGGGTAGCCAGTAAACCTTGGGCCCCCAGAGGTTTTATTTCTTCAGCCTGTGGAGTTTTTGGTTCCTTTCCTTCACCTTTGTCTGGCTTTATTCTTATCTTTAACTTCTATAATTCACTTGCTGTATTTTTGTTGCAATTTCCTTTGTAAAGGACTTTGAGGCACCTTGTTGGGAAAGGCAGCATATAAAATTAATTGAATTTAACTGAATTTGTAAAACAGCAACACTTACTAACCACCCATCCATCCATTCTCCATACCTCTTGTCCAATTCAGGGTCGCAGGAAGCCTGAAGCCCATCCCAGGAGGCACAGGGTGCAGGGCAGGGGACACCCTGGGCAGGGCGCCAAGCAACACATACCATGTTATGAAAATTAAACAGGATTAGGAAAAGATGTTTCTTTATACTTTGATTATTCCTTGCAAAAGCAAATGAATATTTTCTTGAAAACTGTCAAAGAAAATAGAAATTTAGGGTGCAAGATGTTGACAGAAACAACTATTGTGAAGATGTCTTTATGGGAACTAAAATTAAGTACCAAAACAACACTGACTTAGTGTGAATGATTGTGCTTCATATATTAATTTCATATATGTATGAAATTATTTTTATTAAAGTGAGTGGTGTTTCCTAATTAAATTCTTTGAAAGATTTTCAGTTAACAAATACCACAGAAGGGTTTTATCAATAGAAGGGAGGGTAACGTTCCAATTGTGCTGTGGGTGCCTAACCCAAAGTGCTTTCATGCTGTCTTTTCACCACATGGTTATGGATGACAATACGTTGGGACTCTTGCAGTCTAGCCCAGTTTCTTTTGTCTCTGTTCCATGTGCAAAGCCCCGACCCCTCCCTCTCCCATCAGGCAGCGATGATCCTACTTTCAGTCATCGACCAGACTCCTCACAGCATCCATTCATTCTCAGGAACACATGTACATTTCCACCTTATAAGAAAGGAGGGGTCAGAATGTCCCACAAAAGGATGCATTGTTGAAGTTTCAATATGCCATGACTTGCTAACAAATTTGAAATGGCTGATAAGACTACTCTAAACAGCCCTGCTTGATGGGGGAGGACCATAAACCTCCAGGGTCAGCCAGGGAAACCTGATCGCTGATGTTGCGCTACCCGCACAACTCTTCTCATGGCTCCCTCGCTGACAGGCGCCCGTGTCTGCTGTGCCCGATGCCCGGGAATGATTGCAGGAGCTCCGCTGAGTGGGCCACACACACTGGACCCAAGGCAGCACACTGCGCCACTCTGTGGCAGCCCTCTAACAAACAGCTTTATCTCTGCAATGGCAGCACAAAGTGGTGAGACAGTTTACTGCAGATAAAGTGATTATGTGTGGGGGTGGGCAGAGGGGAGCTTTCAAAGAATCCCAGATAAATAGATGATGCACTGAGGAAAGAAAAACAACCAACATAAAGACTAGCGAATCCAGCAGGCGTGTACGTGTCTAAGGACATGTGAAACCAGGTATGGCTTATATAAATGTCCTCAGGGAGAGGGAGAGGTCAGTGGGTCTCCTGAGGGTTGAGAACGCGCAGGCCGCACCATCCGCTGCTACCCCTGCATGCAAACTCACGGACAAGGATGAAAGTCACAACATTTAGGTTGCTCAAAAACCAAATGGTACCATTTAGACATATTTCACAAAAAAGTGGTACATTTAAATGTCACAGCAGCAACAATATGTGAAATTGCCATAGGTATTGTAACTATCATGAGAACACTGAATTACAAACATCATAAACAGACCGGACTTCTTTCTTGTTTATGCAGAAACGTTTCACCTTTTACCAAAAGGCTTCTTCAGCCTGATGGAAGTGGGGAAGA
>JABJVR010008249.1:0-10806 GCA_025773905.1 Chitala chitala | reverse complement strand
TGCCTTGGGTGACCCTACCAGGGGCATTTAGCCCCTGACAACATAGCTCCTAGGGTCATTTGGGCACACAAACCCCTGCACCACTTTAAGGTGGCAGCTCGAGGAGGGGCCAGATCCAGATGTAAATACTTGGAAATGTTGAGTTCTTGTCTCATATTCATCTTTTGACATCAAACCCAAATGTTTTCAGTTTACAGCAAAAATAAAGGATTGGTCTCACTGTTCCAATACTTTTGGAGGGGAGTGTGTATAGATGTATATAGATCAGCATTTCTGTAGTAACACTGCCATCTGATGTTCGTGTAGTGGTACTTATACTAATGGTAAAATACAACGTCTTATGTTTGTAGTAGAGTTGATTTACAAATTGTTGACCGAAGTAGAGCGACATTGTAATTATATTATTAATTGTTTAAGCATGACCTTATTCTTCTAATAGGTAGTAGCGAATTTGCAGTTATTTTGAAAATGTTTCAAATGACCTAACTGAAAGTTGTAACATATGAAAAGGAAGCCAATACAGCTAATACGCATTAGTTTTCTCTGTGCTTTTTATGCTACAAAACAAAATTATTTTTCTTTCAAAAGTGAGCTTGACTTGCTAGTTGCTGATCTATTACTATTAAAGGCAAGTTACTCTGCCCACAGAAAAGCGCCATGCGTTACATAGACGTTCAACTGCTTGGCACTTTTTTATGACGTCACAGTAATTCCCACCTATAAGAACACGCGCCGAATTTACGTACAAAGAGGAAATTTTGTGCGTTTCTCGAAAAGCAGAGTTGCATGTGAAAATGGTAATCTGGGGTCTTTGTGTATCAATTTGTTTGTTTATTACCTTAAATGATAGATGATACGGATACAGAAATATCTGCAGTATGGTGCGCCTGCGCTTCAGAATCTTACATTTTATTCGTTAGCTAATGATAAGAGTTGTCAGTCATTGATGTAAACGTATGACAGTTTGCGTTTTTAAAATGTGCGTCGGCAAAGTATTTCGTCACTGTTTTTAAATCGGTGATCGGCCCGATAACTTTTAATGCGTTAATATTTGGGTTGCGGTTTCTAACGACTTCGCGCTATCATTTCTATTCCAGCTCTTCTATTCATTCTTCAAGTCGCTGGTGGGAAAAGACGTTGTGGTGGAACTGAAAAATGACCTGAGGTAGGAGTGTCGCGTGTAGGCTTGTGCTGCACCCCGATCTTACTGGCTTAGCGAAGTAAACCGACTGCACTGCCCCAAGTAACTAATCCGCGCTGCGCGCGTATCATGGTACAGAGCATTTGAAAGTAAGACCCAGGACGCCTCGCTACGGGCGTAATATCATTTTATTGCATACCCTTTTTGCATAGTTGATTCCAGGCATTCACAGTAAGAACAGCCCCCACGTGTAGTAAAACTCGGTGTTTAGGACGGTGTTTGTGTTTTGCAGCATCTGCGGAACGTTGCACTCGGTTGATCAGGTACAGTTTCCTTTAATATAGAAAAGTTTGTGTACATTGTATGATTCTGTTTACATATTGGAATGTTTTCCCTTTCATAAGTGTTCAGAACTTTCCTTTGCATTTCAAACTTGTTGTCTTACGCAGTACTTGAACATTAAACTCACCGATATAAGTGTGACAGACCCGGAGAAATATCCTCATATGGTGAGTTATTGACTCTTCGGATTCGGTATGCTCCGACTGTATAAAACCAGATAACTCTCCTTTAATTATCATATATTTTTATATCCATTACGATTTTGCAGAGGTAGTGTAGAGGATTGTATTCTACAGACAGATTACTAAAATATACCTATGTACAGTGTTACAGCTAATGTACTCTTGGGTAATATTATGAGGTATTGTTACTGCGTGTTAGCTGAGTGGCAGGGGCAGCAGTCATATGCACATGACAGGTAGCTTACTGTCACCGGTAAATTACTGTGGTTGAAAGCATTTGTTGAAAACATCCATAATATTTGTGATATGTCGAATTTTTCTGTAAGTAACCGTATCAAATGTGTGAAATACTGAAAAAATGTGTGAACCACCGGTGTTTGAGTGGTTATCACTGTTAGAAGTGGGAGCGGCCTTGCTTTTATGCCTGAGCACACTTTTGATTGCTTAGCAGACGTTTTCACGTCATAATGGAAAATGAAGTGGTACACTTTATGCATGAGGTTTTAGGAAATGCAATTTATTTCAGCTGTCTGTGAAGAACTGCTTCATTCGTGGCTCAGTGGTGCGTTACGTACAGCTGCCTGCGGATGAGGTGGACACACAGCTACTGCAGGACGCTGCTCGGAAGGAGGCCATGCAGCAGAAACAGTGACATGGCGCCACCTTGTGGCCACCCGTCATCTCCACAACTCCGGGGACTTGATTTGAATCTGATTACCTTAAACAGGAGATGTGATTTTGGAAAGATAGGATATTCTTTTTTTCATTTACACAGTGTAAACACCACCCTGCTTTCTTTTTATACATAAAGCCTGTTTTAAGGCTTCAGAATTGGATGACCTTTCTGTTGATTTTATTAGCCACCCTGCTAATATCTTTTGTCCAAAGTAGGAGGCTCTGAATCAGTTTTAACAGTAACACCACAGCAGTGGGACAGGTAAAGCGTTTGCCCTCCCTCAGAGCCAGTGTTACATTTTTGCATATTTGTTGTGTATTTCATATGTTTAGTTGTGACTGCTGGTACATGTTTGTGTTGCCTCCAAAATATTTTGATTTCTGAAATGGACAACAGGTTACTAATTATAAGAGCAAATTGAAATATCCCATAAAAAACTGTTTGATATTCATAGTGGTGTTGTGAAAGATTTTTTTTCCTCATTGTACTTACTGTCATTATTTTGTTTCAGTTTTTTTCCAGAAATAAAGTTTTCCCTGGCCACCACCATGTCTTCCATGTGTATAGAACATGTCAGCTGAAAAGGGAAGGGGTGGCTTTAAGAAGTAGCCCAAATTCTTACATAAAGGTTTTACTGTATCACCTTGGATAAACCAGACTCTGCATACACAAACATAGATGCCCACATTCTGAAGGTTTTCGATGTGCTCTGCACACAACGAGATTTGTGCGTTTCTGATGAATGTTTGAGCACGTAAATGGAGACAGGTGTTTTCATGTGTCAATAGTGTAGAAGTTAAATCTCTTGAACTTCGGTGTAGAAGAGCATGTCTGTAATGTCAGGATTTTCTCACAAGGACATGTAGATGAGTAAAAACATGTCCTGCTCTAACTTTCATTTACAACAATGCCAAGAAAGTTCAAATCTATTTTAAATTTTGACTGAATTACATGCTATCAGCTGGTGTCTATTAAATGCTTGGTCTTAATTTACAAATTGTATCAATTAATAGATAAGGCAGGCCTAAAGCAAACAAGGCCACAGTTCACCATTCCCTTCAGATTTGGTAAGAAATTGTGAAATGGGATACAAAGTTGGCTATTCATTTTTTTTTTCCTCCAGTGAAATGCTGTCAATTGTAGATATATATGTTTAATACTTTGTACACTAACTGATAGGTAAATTCTACATAGTTATAATCTTGACTATAAATAAATAGAGTTACAACCCACAAAGCATGTGCGAGTCGCGCCGGGTGTAGACATTCAACACCTTGAGTTGAATTCAACGTTTTGCTGCCAAACCTGATCTGATTCTCAGCGCAAGCTACACACAGTGGTGTCTGTGACGGTAAGAGAAAAAGGCAATTTGTGTAAAGCATCGCGCACTTTCGTGATCTCCGTGTTTCTTTGTATTATGTTGTTTCCCACATCCAGCTTCTTCAGTATGAACGTCATCGCTTGTCCACAGAATAACGCTGCACCGGAGCAGTCAAAGGTTGAGCGTGTTGCGGAGTTGGTAGACGGTGGTCTCTCAGATACCGAGGTAAAAGTCTATGATATAAATTATTTTTTTAAACTCATCACCTGTATCAAGCAGCACGTGGTCAGAGAATATTATGGTTATTCGGCGTGCATCTGTTGCGATGGGACGGAACAGCTAACGCGCACAAAATGGTACGGATTCTCTCCCCATCTTTACGATTGTTCAGGTTATCTGACCTGTTTAGTCTCCCAAAAAGGAACCGACTTTACGTCGATGTAACGTTTTCGTTTCAGACGGCAGATGATGGCACCGTATGTGTGCAGGACGTCTCTCAGGAGGATTTTTCTGACAGTGAGGTACTTGCGGGGTGATGCTCTGCGAGGTGCGCAGCATCCTTTCGTTCACGGCTGTCTGGTCGCACAGGTGTCGACCAAGAAGGAGCGGCACTGGAGGCTGGGTCCGGCGGACCTAGACGACACGCTCGTCTATGAGTTTCCCGAGATCGTTGCCAGTGATGAGGAAGCCACTCGCTGACACCGAAACCGCTGGCTGGTCCAAAGTGAGAATTTACCTTTAAGTACTGTTTAAATGCATTCGCCGTTTTCCCCCAAATGTAATAAAATGTTTTATATACAAACAAGTACTGGTAGTATACGTTGTTAAAGCATCGAAAGGTGGAAGATGTAAGCGTAATCTAGGGTGCGCTGTGATGTGGAAACAACCACCCCCCCTTCGTCTGTAAAAATATGTATGAACAAATTGTTTATTCATTGCCCACTGACGCTCCTCAGTCTGTAATTAAACACTTTGAAATTCAAAGATGAAATCGCAACGGTATTTAAAACACATGCCTTATAACGAAGAGATTAACAGTACATCAAGTTTTCATGAAGGGTGGACTTCTCCATTGTTGGAGTTATTGACACGACTTACGTTGAATGCATGTACACGCACGTTTAAAAGAACTAGTCGCGTAACTGACGTCACGGAAACGCGACAGGCGCCGTAGTTGGGTAGACAGGACTTCAAAGCATCCCTACATTTGTGAACTACATGTTCTTTCATACATAAAACCGTTTGATACATAGAAATTTTATTTTACATTCATACATATTTTTTACATTGTCTTTAATGCAATTTACAAAAAAAAAAAAACACTCCAAACAATTCCTGAAAACAGCTTTAGATATTAAATTTGTAATTTTTTTTTTTTTTTTTTTTTTTTTTTAAGCACGGGAAACCTGTTTTACAAAACCTTCTGCTTGAACACGTAGTTGTGTTGATCCTTGGTAGAACCTGCATGAACAGATTGCTTCAGAAAAAGGCACCATCAGCACACGGCATATTTACAGATGAATCCCAAATGATCGTGGTTTATCAGAATATATAATACACTGACGATGCTGTAAAATCACTTGCAGAGAATTTGCTAGCAGGGCTACGCTGAAATCTGAAGTAATTTGGACAAAACTGTCCTAGGTTACTGCAGAAGCTAATAAAATTTCAGTTGTTCCAGGATCACTCTGCCAGCAGAGCGTAATGGCATGTATACAAGCTACTCAGCTCGTACCTGTTCCACATGTGTCTGTCATAACTGAAGCCATTCAGATGATTATACAAAAGTATTGCAGGCTATGAAAGTAATTTAAGTTTGGAGAATATTTTAGCAAAATTTTGCTAGATATTTTAGTAGGGTTAGAAACCCTTTGGGGGGGGGAGGGAAAAAAAAAAAAAAGTCCCTTCACAGAAACACCTCATAAAACATTCAGTCCTCAGAGTGAATGGTAAAGGTTTCATTTTGCCTTCCTTCTAGTTAAAATAAATTTTTATATTCTTTAGACAGCATAACTCTCCCACAATGTTCTATATACATACGTTACACACATTACACATTTGACACGATTTGAAGAGTAAACCCGTTTAAAATGGGCATTCCTGCCCTGAGTGCACCCCCCCCCCATTTTGCCTGTGACACAATTATTTCATTAGTACAAAAGAGTCTGGGTGCTACAGAGTCTGAGTGCTGTGAGTGCAGCATTTGGCTGGGGGGGGGGTTTCCTCTTCACACTGCTCAGCAGACTGAGCAAGTGCGTTGCAGACATGCAATACTGAATTTTTGGGTTGGTAATGGCAGGTGCCGTAACTGCAAGGTTTGATGGCGGCGGCGGGAGGGGGAGTTCCTTAGCAGACTCTGGGCAGGTCACTGGGCAGGTCTGCTGCAGACATGCGGTACTGGATTTTGGTGTTGGTGATGGCGCCGTGCTTCTGTCGCAGGTGCAGCCTGAGTTGGCTTTTATGCCGAAAGTGCAAGTTGCACTTCTCACACTGAATGGAAATGCAGACGCAGTATTAACATCATGCGATGTCTTGTGTAATGTTTACAGTTGGTGTTGCGAGATGGGGGGGTTATGACGGAAAGGAAAGGATCTACCACATCTAGTTGGCTAGAGTGGCGATTAAACTGTACAGCAATTAAACAAGTGGATCAGCCCTGTAGTGGCTACAGCAGCAGAAATCCGAGGGCTACACTTACGTGATAGGGCTTCTCTCCTGTGTGAATGCGCAAGTGGCTCTTAAGTGTCTGCAGATGGCGGAAGCGAGTCCCACAGATATCACAGGGGTACGGCTTCTCCCCCGTATGGATGAGCACGTGGGCACGGAGGTGAGCGACCTGCAGGACAGGGGGACGTTTGAGGTGAGGTGTGAGTCGAGGCCAGTGGCCTCATACAGCCTTAATCAGCCCACAGAGCAGGACTCACCTGAACAAAGCGAGCTCCACAGGTCTCACATTTGTACGGTTTCTCTCCCGAGTGTATGCGGGTGTGAGTCTTCAGGTTGGCTGGCCTGTTGAACTGAGCTCCACAGATGTTGCAGCGGTATGGCTTTTCCCCTGCAATATTCCAGAGATAAAGCAAGGCTCAGAGAGGAAGACTGCTGGCAAAGTTACACTGAGCTGTGCCACACACAGTGCCCAGGAGCTCACCTGTGTGTACGGTCTTGTGGCTGGCCAGGTTTCCCTTGTACCTGAAGGCAGCCTGGCAGCGGTCACACTTGTACGGTTTATCGCTGTGGACCTGAAGCATGTGCCGTTTTAAAGAGTCCTCTTCGGCAAATTTAGAATCACATTCATTGCAAAAGAACGTTCCGTTTTCTGCAAAAAACAAAAAAAAACTTCAGGGCCATTTCATCCACATCCTGATGAGTATTTCCACTATTTACCATTAGGTCAACAGTTATGACAAGCGCTGCATACAGATGTAATACTGAACCACAGTAACTTTAGTTCCATGTTTCAAAGAGCCTGTATGAGGTACACTTGACACCTTCAGGTGACAAATCAAAGTCCTTGGCCAACTTGGTCGCCTTTTTCGGCACCAACACAAACGTTTCTGGAATGGCTAAACAAATGAAGCTGAGCATGACTGGATGGACATACCACAGCTGGAGTCAGAGAACTCGGAGTGGAGCTCGGACAAGTCCTCCCCAAAGCTGGACGTCGGTGTGTGTGTGCAGGTGTCTGAGTGCTGGGGGGAAGAACAGCCGCAGGTGGTGCACTTAAGGTGGCCCGTGTAATGGGGGTTGTGGCCATCGTTACTTGAAGGGCCCTCAAGAGACCTAAAGGTGGAGGGGGGAAGGGAACCAATTAAACGCCAACAGCTGTGCCCTCTTCCCACACAACTTTCTTGACGTTGTGAACAACTGCAGCACACCAATGCTAGCGGACCTGGATAACATGAATTTAGCTGGATTACAGACAGACGACCATTTTTCATATCTGTATGTCGAGTGACAAGCCAGTTTACATCGGGGTGGGGGATGTGGGTCAGTTTGCTTATCACCCAAGATGCTTCTCGATACCCAAACCCTGTGTGGTGTAACTGGTGTTTTGGGGCTTGTAAGGACACCTCAGGTGAGCTCACCTGTTTATGATGCTGTTGAGGCGGCTGACTTGTGTTGTTGGCAGCTCTTCACCATGTTCGTTCAGCTTGGTTGCTTGAGGTTCTGGGTGCACGGTGTCACCAGCTGCTGGGTAGGCGGGCGAGCGAGCCTCGGGCCGGGAGCTGGCCTCACTCTCTTTGGAGGCTTGCTGGGCTGAGTTAAGCACAATGTACTTGTACTTCTTCCAGTTTCGGGCTTTTGGGTCGGTCGCTCCTGGTGCTTGGGGAGAGCCGGGGGTCTGGGAGAGGCTCGGCCCTGCGTTCTTGCTGCTGCTGGACTCGGTGGGTGAGTTTGGCTGGCAGTCTGACTTGAGCGGGCTCTGGGGGCTGCCCACAGGTGCCTTACGATGGCCAGCAGAGAGACTCTGAAGGTACCGCGAATCGTGTTCAATGCCCCCCTCACAGTCGTCCTGCTGTGGCTCCAAGGGGGCCGTCTCATGGCTCGTCTCCTGGTGTTCTTGGACAAGCCCTGGGAAGCTGGGCTTCTTGGAGGCCAGGCCCACACAAGACTGGTGTGTTCCTCCCTGGAACTCTTTCCTAACCTCGTCCTCCCTGGCAGCCTCCCTGGAAAAGGACGCTATGTGGCTGATGGGGGGAGCAGTGCTGGGGACGGCCCTGAAATCAACTCCTTCCACACTACCACAGTCAGTCTGTGAGCAGAGCTTCTGGTGGAAGACGCCTCCTTTTGGGAAGTCTGTGAAGGAGTTTTTGGTATCGGTGAGCTTCCCTAGTGGGAAGGAGAAGCCTTGGACAGGTAGATGGCCATACAAATGATAGGAGCCGCCAGCTGTGTTCATGCTTCCAAACACATTGGGACAGTATGCTCTGCCATCTCTGAATGGGGTCACCCGACTGGGTAAAGTGTCCATGTCATGGGCTCTGTACGGATGGACGTCCTGAGCTAAGAGCAGAGGGCTAGCCAGAATATCCTCTCTGGGAAGCTTTGCAGAGTCCCTAAAACAAGAGATTTTGATTTTACAAAACAAAGTCAAGACATCAACAGCATGCACATTCATCCAGACTCTCCCCTTTACCTGGATTTGATAAATCTGTGGCAGGTGTCGACAACGTGGTCCATCTGCAGATAGATGGCAGTGTTCAGAGTTGCCATGATCAAGCTGTCTTTCAGCGAGAGACATGAGGTGTACATGAAGTCCAGCAGGACAGCGAAGCCCTCAGGATCCACCTTTGGGTCCAAGCTTATGGCACTCAGGTTACATTTGAGGGAATCCGTAAATATGGTGTAAAACAGTCGACTTTGGAAAGAAAGAGAGAACTTCTCAAATTCAAGCAGTGCAAAAAAAAGTTATTAGCAAATTCAAATTCACAGAATGCTATGCTCACCTGCATGCCATAAGGACAGTCTTGTGAGCTCTGAACTGCTGTCTGTTGACCAGAATTGTGACGTCAGTGAGAATGTTCCGGCTGCGCAGCCGATTGAAGTTCAGCAGTACGTCACTCGCGTGCCGCGTGAACTGGATGCAGCTGTCGGCAGCACATGCCATTTTCTCAAAATCTGCAGAAAACGAAACGAACGTGTTAAAAAAAAGAAGCGAATTTGGGGAGAAGGTGTAGCATATAGACATATCGTTGTGCTCCTGTACATTAATCTGAAGCGACAGTTGCAATGCGAAACTTCACGCGGCATTAAGGTAAATGAAGTGTTACTGCGTTTTATTGCATTAATATATTCATAGCGTCCGTGCGCATTTACCGGAAAAATTTTAACCATACAGAGTACTAAATTTGGAGCGTTTCTGACAGCTAAATACCCATGCATCCTAATATCAGTTAAAATATACACCAGGGTTATTTTAAAAACGTAGCTATGCATATTTTTCACTTTACTGACGACTGGGGGACCCATGTGCTCCCATACACAGAACGGGAGAAGCCAGCATTGCTGCGTCTGTGTAACCAATTAACATAACCGGAAGAATAACTATTTTGTCCGAGTCGGCTCGTTGTACAAAGTAGTCTATGTATTATCGATAACACGAACGGTAATGCTGTATTAAGGGTGTGTGTATATATATATATATATATATATTTTTTTTCCACTCCGTATAAGCATGTTGTTTTTGGAGCCCAGACCGTGGGAAACACTACAGTTCCCCTGTAAGAGAACGAGACGTGAACTTCTGCTTACATCAGTACGTCCCTGCTTCAATGTAGTCAAGCAGGTAACATGGACATTTGTCATTATAATACTGAAAACATTTTGCATTTGTAGGGAGAATGCAAAACTAGAAAAGTACCGGTCATGAGAAATGCATACAGAAACGGTAATTTTATTTTAACCAGGCAACTAGTCATAAAACTTGTTAGCGGCTCTATTTAAAAATGACAACTGTTTAAACGAATCGCAGACACATGGAGTTACCTTATAAAGTTATGCATACTCCTGTTATAACCATTATCCGCTATACGATTTGTGCAGTCCCTATAATATGCTAGATTTAATTTTAGGTGTATGCACAAATGTAGATTAGTCAGTGGTTCTCAACCCTTTCCTGGTTTGAGTACCCTCTCTTGCAGTATCTTGTTTGAAGTGGTTCCTCTTTAGTATTTTATGTGCATTGTGTACATTTGTGTGGATATTTTTTTTAATTTTGTAATTCAGTCAAGTACCCCCTGAGGTGCTGTTGAGTACCCCGGGACACTATTACCCCCGTTTGAGAACCACTGGATTGGGTCACCGTGTTCTCAGAACATGGCCAGCCTCCCCTGCCAACACTTTTTAATACTTGCTTGCCCCATATTATCATGCAATGGGGGAAAAAAAAAAAAAAAGTTTTTATTCGGTTGCGGGGAATTTCATCTTTATTTTGCATCGCACTGCAAAATTTATATAATATGACACTAGATGGCAACCAAGACTTAATACAAAATTCAATATGTAATAGCCTAGAGGTTCCGAAAACATACTTGGGTACTTTGACAGAGCAAGCGCACACACTTCAATTTAGTCAATATGCTTAAGAGACAGTCACTCGTACCTGTAAATTATAAAGGATGTAGCCAAATTATATTTTTATATA
>JABJVR010008248.1:0-10807 GCA_025773905.1 Chitala chitala | reverse complement strand
ACAGTGCTAACCACCACGCCACCATGCCACCTACTTTGAACTTTCATGGAAGTATTGTGACCTGTTTTGTCTTAAGACAAAAACCGTCCAATACATACATATATATTCATACACATATGTGGTCACTTGTAAAGAGTACAATCCTGTGAGGTGGTCCTTACAAGCAAAGGGGACCTGTTCTGTCACTGTGACCACATAGATTTAAGGTAAGACCACAATACAGACTTAGCTTGAAGCTAATACTGCTTTAGCCATCTGGGAATTAGGATAATACCCTGTCTTTTATACAGAGGTAACAGACAGACTATTATGAAAGTTTCTTAATATTGTGGATTTATTTGATCAGTGCAAATGATACGTTTGCAGAAAATGAACACATTTTAAAAACCAGAGGTTTCAATGAGTTATAATAACTGTACATATTATATATCATACACAAAACAGCCTTTCCAAATGAGACTAGTTTTATAAAGCAATGCCTACATAATACAAGTTTCATGATTACTTTCAATCCCATACTCATTAAAACAAAGGCAATGTGATACGAGATTAATTTCTTCTTTTTATTACTTTCTCAAAGCATCATGAGAAACAGTCTTCTTGTTCAGCTAGTTCTTGGTATCCAGCTTTCCAATTTAATAAAATTCTCACTTTAGACTGGCGGCATAGATTAAGAGGGCTCACATGACATACCAACTTTCTCATACAGGATTTTACCTCACTTTATTTTGCAACACAAACTGACACTCCAAATCAGCCTCTCCTTTATTTTTTGCTGGATGTTACTGTGATCTTTTCACACCCACCAGGTAGGTGTCAAAGCAATGTTTAACGACAACCATGTTTTACACAGGTGCCAGTTTTATCTGGCCGCAATATTTGTGCCACATCTATATTGAAGCAATTTACCAAAGTGTTCTGTAGATCGTATTTATGTAAAGTAATTTTAAATAAATGATTTTTTAGTCTGAAATAGACTGCAAGATTTCTTTTCTGACCTAAATCTTGTGTAAATTTTTTTTTAACACTCTGGATTTTGTAGGTATTTTTGTATTAGCGTTTGCACAGGACATACACGTGTGGATGTTTTGGTGTCACTTTTTAAAAAATTTGTTAATCTCTTTAAAAAATTAATTTTGGCTTTCAGCTAGTGATAAAAGTTTGAAAGCCATAGTGGGCGTAATTACCTCACTCTGTCAGACATGGTTTAATCTAGTAAGAACCAATGAAGTAACGGGAGGTGAGTCACACCAGATGATAACCCCGCCCACCATGTGACACGAAGCCCTACTTCATGTGTCACTTTCTGACAGTTGACTCTGAAAATAACCATGTCCTCAGTTAACCCTTGAGAAGCACCAGTAGCAGCTGCCACTTCTCTGTACATCATTCTGTCCGCATTCTTTTGCATGGGCCCAGCTGCTCAGCGGTACTTCCCTGTAATGTAATCACTGACTGGTGACCTTTAGCTTTCCTCTTTGCAATGCAACCATAGACTGATAACCACAGCCTGCTTGGGTGCCGCGCAAAAGCTCAGCATATGAAATTTGAGTTGTGTCCAGTAACCTGCACTATGATTACGGTTATAGTCACTTGCTCACTTTGTCCATTCAGGTTACTTTAGCAATGTCACAACATTAAATACATGCAGGTGAAATTCTGCCAAATAAACATAACAAATAAACAAAAAACTTTCTAACAAAGCTTTGATAAACTTACAAAAAGCTTGGCTTCAGGCATTCACATTAAAAGACAGTAAGTCATCTTCTATACTGCTTATTCCTGATGAAGGTCACAGGGAAGCCTGGAGCCCATCCCTGAACACATAGGGCACAGAACATGGCACCCACACACAACAGACAATTTGGACACACCAATCAACCTAACCTGCATGTTTTTGGAGTGTAGGAGGAAACCAGAGAACACCCACCAAGCACAGGGAGAACATACAGACCCCACCCACACAGACCCACGGCAGAAATTGAACCCCAGGCCTGAAGGTGCGAAGCAATAGTGCTAACCACCACACCACTGTGCTGTCATCACGTTAAAAGTAACTTGCTCAAACAAATTAAATGGAAATGTAAAGGGTTCAGATAGAAGGAGACTGCTATAAAGGAGACCTTTGGAGAAATGGTTTTGAAATTAATTTCTTAATTTTCCCTTTGTTGGGTCACACTTCCAGACAAAAGTGAGAAGAGGTTGACAAGAAGATGTTAGTTAGATGAATAGACCTAAGGTATGGAAGATTTGCATTTGTTTTGAAGGTCAGGAGAGACTCATAGCTGGAGTATGCACAATATACATGTAGAAAGTCTAGTATCGTAGAGGGAGACTGAAAGTAGCAATTATGGAACACTTTATCCATTAAAACACTCATAAAAAAACCAAAAGAAAATTACAAAAAGCAGTAACCATACATCCTGGACTTTTTTTAAGCACATAATTACTGTTCGCAAAGGCAATTTCCACAATAATGACTGAGCGATTCGAGGTCACGTTAAGAAACAGACCAAAATGACATTTTCCACATTATTTTTTCTGTCAACAATAAAAACACGTCCACTGTGATAGTGGAAGTAACACCATAATGAGTGTGCAGGTAAAAGTTTTCCACCCAATATGTACAAAGGACTGTTGCCAGGCAACAGTTCTCACAAAAGTCCTGTGTCAAGGTGCAGAGCAGCATCAGCAGCAGTAGCAGCACAATATTTCCAATTGTCATATTTGGCTGCCAGTCGACTTCAGTAATTTCTTTTTTTCTGCTGGCTCCACCCACTACATATCTGAAAGAAGAAGGAATGGAGAAAATAATTAATGTGCTTACTGAATAATTCAGTTTATTTCATTTTTGTATAAAGTCTTTCACAACACAGTAGCCCAAAGGTACATAACAAGAGCAAGAGCATTGTGTAAATTACAATCATATGTTAAAGCAATAAACTAAATTATAACAATAATAAAGCAAAGGTAAAAGTTAACTTTAAAGCCAGGAAAAATCAAACAAAAACTCTTTACTAAAGAAAAAAAAAATCCTCTGGCTGATGTGTGAACTTGCTGCTCGGCCCCCTCATCAGTCATGGTCAATAACAGGGTTGACCTTTAGACAATGGTGTTTTTTTCTTGCAGTACAATTCATCCCCCTCCACCTTACACACATGCAAATCTCCCATATCTTGGTACATTAAATGTATGGTTACAGTGGACTTCCTGTCCAGCCTGTCTGTGACAGAAGGTGACCGAAAGGCACTTGTCACCAACAGTACTAATGTACGAGTTCCCGGCATGCCTGAGGACTGACAGGGGTGGCGATTGTCAGCAGAAACGTCGTGTGCAACACAATTGAAGTATTGTGTTCTTTTGTGTATGGACGACACCTAAAAGTGAGCACAACACATGAGAACCGGCAAGGTGCCTTGAATTCTCCTGCTATACAAGACATGCTGAATTTTCATGGTAATCCTATTCAGATTATCATCAGCAGCCGGTTCATGTACGTGGGGGGGCACCGCCTATTTCTGCCTCTAGCACTCACAAAAAAAGTAAAAAGAGAAGAATATGAAATGTGCTTTGGAATGTATGGACAGGGAATAAAAATGATTACAAAGCAACACCGAGGAGATTTCCTTCAAATCCCTCCTTCTGGGAAGATTACAAACTAAGGCTGATTCTAAAACATAGTTTAATATCTTCAATCCATGCTGTTGCAGCATCATGAACCAGATGACAGGACTCGGACTAGGACCTCAGACCAACGTCATTTACTCACATCTATTCAACCGAACAAGTGAGCTCATTAACACTTTTGTCCACTTATCCTCGTCAGTGTTGCTTTGGGAAGGGGATGGACAACAACATATACAACACAAGCTAATTTTGAATTAGCACCTCATTCTGGCCATGTCTTTCACACCACACTGAGGTAACCCATCACAAAAACTCTTTGCAGTATACCAGGAGCCAGATTTGACCCCATAAGACTACAGGTGGGATGCAATAGCATTACTTCTTTAACCACCATATTTAGAGTGGGAATGAAATGTTGGTGATGTTGGTTATGGAGTAACGATGTTGTGTTGAACTGCAAGGGTGCAGGTGCTGATCACTGATACGTATCAGTAACCATGGGGTGGGGATGACCGCACTAACCAGCTTTTGGATAGTTTCTGAGCTGAACATGACTCTTTTATTTTACAAAACCAAATAAATAAATGAAAAACGATTACTGTCCATTCAGTAGTACGTGCAGGACAAAGAAGGCGCAAGGCACTAGACAGTTTGGACAGTGGTAAATGGATGATGATAAATAATTAGACAGCATAATTAACAACTGGTGACCTTTAAACACGGAGCTCAGCCGCTTGGTCTTCATGTGCTGGTTTGAAACCTGTTGATCAACTGCCTTGTAGAAGCTACTGGGAAGACAGCAGTGCATATTCAGGCTGGGATATTGTTTAAAGGGAGCTGCCACATCTGGGACAAGTACAAACGATGACACTGACACGTGACACCGTTGCCATGGCTACTGTACCTACACGCATTGACAGGCTGACCACGCACTCGTTCCCTGGGTAACTTCAGCATGGAACAGCGTGAAGATTACTTCTCTGAAGTACTGCAACCACCAGATGCAGGACCCTTGAGCATTCAAAGAATTGCCTTATAATCTGTCTAATTCCCTTTTTGATGTTAGATTTGATTTTCATTTCTGGCTTCAGGGTTTTTCTGTCACAAACAGTAATTGAAACCCGGATCCACATTTCACATGATATCTGTCTTCCAAGCTACTGTATAAACATTGTTTGTTTTCAGATGCAGTCATTACTGTCTGCGGTCCCCACACTAATTTGGCCATTTAATGCTGATGGTATGAAGCAATCAATTCATGTCTTTTCAGTTAAAGCATGTCTGATTACATTTTGTCAAATGTAATGATTGTTTTATTGTTCATGACAGCACAATATAGGTATTAATCTTGGCCAGACATCCCAGGAAAATGAGACAATGACATGTTTTAGTTGCTTACATTGTGTGACAGTAGAAAAGGGTGTGTAGAGCTCAGCAAGCCTGCAGCTGCTTTTGGAAAGTGTTTGTTCATGTAGCATATGGGACATTTTTCATTTTTTAAGAAGGGACTTTCTGGCTGGAAACAGGGAAACTATGCTCTGACATTTTGTGCTTGCAGAGGCCACTGTGCTCAAGAGAGTAATTTAAGCACAGAATATTTCAGTGAGTGTTCATTCAGTACCACAGCGTTGTAACACAGGTTAAATTATAGTGGGACCTCACTAATGTGCACATTACACAATCCCACACAAATGTAATGTTATTTTACTCCAAACCAACCAGTTTATTCACTATGCCCTCCCTGATTGGTGACCATTTTCCCATCTCCTTACTCAGAAGTGTTACCATTTTCTCGGCAAACAGGGAACATTCCAAGAACATTCACTAATGCTCCCAGAATGTCCAGACTGTTCTGCAATCAGCTCTTAGGGTACACTTATAAACAAAGACAGTAGAGCAGAGACAGGACAGAGACGGATTTAAAATTCAGCTGAAATTGGAAAGTGACACGTAAAGCCATCTCTTTCCTTATTCTGATTCTGGCAACAACAATTTACTACCTTGGGGGACATAACTACCCTCGTGGGAAGAAAATCAGAGCTGAGTTGAAAATACAGGCAGCCATGAATACAAAGTACTTTGTCCCTGGCTACCTTATATAGAATAAAATATGTTTTTTGACCCCAGTTTCTGAATTTTACTGTCATATACATCCTGTGGGGGTAAACTTTGCAAGCTTTATGTTATCAGGATTTATCAGGATTCATTCTCAGTTCATAAAGCGCTCCAGAGAGATAAAGTGAACACCATTAGAGGCTAGTGTATGGTCTTCAGTTCTGAGGTATTTGAAGTAATGGCACTGGATACCTACAGAATACCTGTAAGTTTTGGCAGAGGAGTGAAGGAGTGAAGACCGTAGATCTTTCTACATTCTTGATTGGGAGGTTTCCCATGGGATTTTATTCAGACTAACAACTAGAATTATACGTACTCCTTTAAATGAAAAGGAAAATTTATGTATAAAAATATAGAGAGAAGATCAGATGTGGAAGATTTATTATGATAATGATTAATCAAGGATTCGAAAAATGCTGCAAAAACCTGGCAGTGCTAATACTGGTTTATCAGTCCAGAAATAATAGGAAAACTGCTGAAAACCTAACAGAGAAAACACACAGATCCTCAGGGATCAGGCACAAATCATTTATGATTGTTCAGATGAGAAAATAAAAAGGAAAATTAAACATTGATGAGCAGCACTATATGCACCTAACTG
The DNA here is from genome assembly GCA_025773905.1 of Chitala chitala. Classification (NCBI taxonomy): domain Eukaryota; kingdom Metazoa; phylum Chordata; class Actinopteri; order Osteoglossiformes; family Notopteridae; genus Chitala; species Chitala chitala. The sequence goes on along the minus strand of JABJVR010008248.1, from coordinate 4,464 downwards.
CATTTATATAGACATAAAGGTTTTTATTGCCTGATAAGACTTTGTCAAAGAGGTAATCATCCTGTATGTGTATTTGGGTGCATTGCATTTAGATGGACAAGGGTTCATACGTATGTTTACGTTGTGTTTTTCAAAAAATACCTCTGATCTTGCAATAGGCTGATTTTCAGTTAGAATTGTCAATCATCTTCTATACCACTTCATCCTGTTAAGGGTCGCGGGGAAGCCTGGAGCCCATCTCAGAACACACAGGGCACAGGACACCCAAGGTGGGGCACCAACCCACCACAGGGCGTGCGGGCACACACACACACACACACACACACACACACACAACAGGCAATTTGGAGACAATTCAAATGAACCTGCATGTCTTTGGACTGTGGGAGGAAACCAGAGAACCCAGAGAAAACCCACCAAGCACAGGGAGAACATGCAAACCCCACGCACACAGACCCAAGGCGGGACTTGCTTTGGGAGGTGCGAGGCGACAGTGCTAACCAAAACGCCACCGTGCCGCCTTCAGCAAGAATTGAAGAAGGTGAAAACAAAAACTCTAAAACAGCTAATGGAGTAGAGAACCTTTATGTTGCATTGTTATATGTGCACAGTGTTTTATAAAGTACCTGAAAGCCACACTTAAGTAAAAGATCAGATATTTTACAATAAAATTACCCAGGTGCAAACCAAAGTCACCTTTTGTAATATTAAGTATGAAAGTATCATTGATTAACTATACTTAAGTATCAAAAGTAGTTTCTGAATGAATGTACTTAAGTATTGAAACTAAAAGTATCTTGTTAAAAAAAGCAGTCAGAATTTGATGAATTCCAAATGTCTAATTTGTAGTGTCTTCTTTCTCAAATTATTAATTATTGCACCACTTAATATTAAAACAAAAAACATACCTACGTGTTTCTTGAGGTTTGACAGGGAGGCCAGAACTTCAGTGCTTTTTAACAAGCACGGGAGGCACTTTATTCGGTATGATGAATCCTTCGCACGAAGAAAGGAGAACATTTGGGTGGTCTGACTCGTTTAAAGCAGGAAGTGTTGTTGGAGACGTTATTTTTATTTGTCCCTTATTAGTCCCATAACGGTGAAATTAATTCTCTGCGTTTAACTGATCAAGAGCAGTGGGTAGCCAAATGCAGCACCTGAGGAGCTTTCACTGAGTGTTGTGGTCAAGGACACCCTATGGCTGTGCTGGGATTCTTCTTCTGGAATTCTTCGAATTGGAAGACGTCCATATCCCAGTCTGATGTTCTACCCACTTAAACACCAGGCTGCTAGGCAGAAAAGACCACAACACAGTCCTCATCCGGGAAATGAACCGCAGTCTCTCACATGCCAGGCAGGGAGGCACTCCACGATACTAACAAGTTATGCCAGTAGACATAGCAGGTGTTGGGGCAGCATCACTGCTGTTAGAGGAGGATGCTGCTGCTTCCATGACAGCTTCTATCTGCTGCTCTTTTGATCTGCTTGAGCTTGTTATGATGAACTCACAGCTCTGGGAGTTATTTTTATTATATTTGTATTATATATCTGTGGTTGGCCCCTCACCCTGGGTGTCCCCTGCCCTGTGCCCTATGTGTTCTGGGATGGTCTCCAGGCTTCCTGTGACCCTTAACAGGATGAAGCGGTATAGAAGGTGGCTGACTGACTGAATATATATATATATATATATATATATATATATACACAAAAATGCCAAGTGGGAAGTGTATCAGAGTAAAAGTAAGCATTTAATTTCAGAAAAGTAATGGAGAATGGAGTTAAAGAAAAACTTGACATAAATTTAAACACTCAAATACAGATATGTCCCAAAAATACTTAAGTACTGGAACAAACCGCCATTACTTCATTACATTACACCACTGCAAGTCCAAATTAAAAAAGGGAGTTAAATTTTCATTGTTACATGTTGAATATCTTAAAAACATAATTTTTTTGAAACCGTTGTTGACTTGTTCATTCTGGAGCGTTATCTTTGGAGTCTGAGAGAAAACCACAGCATGTTGGAAGCCCATGCACAGATGGAGAAGAAAACACACCAACTCTACACATACACCAGTAAGGGTTGGTTTTGGTTTTATTTTGAAGGCATGAAGTAACAATACTAGCCACTAGGCAGCTCAGAGTAGAAAATTCTGTTCTTACTTATGGAGCATTTACAAAATGTGTAACAGCAAGATCGCCCCTTGTTAGCAAGGAGACCAGGGGAATCATGGCATGCAGGCTTTCCTTTAGAAGAAAAAGAATGGAACAGGCTTCTCATGGGCTTTAACATGATGCAAGACTTGTTTAATGCTTTATCCAACAAAGGGTTTCCCTCCAGCGATAAAAAATCTGACAGACTAAAGCTGACAATATATAATTGGAAAAGAATACACTTGCCCACTTGGTTTGAATACATCGCGTAAAAACAATATCAACTAGCAGTGATGTTTAAAGACATAGTGACTTAGTGGTTACAGCAAACAGGTTAAACAGACAATTCCTAAATTTTCACTGAAATTGTTTTTTGTTTTTTACATTGTCAGCTATTTTCTTAAAAACCCTTGGTTTGATTACATTAATCATCTTATGCCAAACTCTTTCCACTAACCTTTTTGTCCTGCCCCTTTCTTCCGTCTTCTGATTATCTTTCGATCCCATTATGACATGCATTTTTGAATCCAGAGTGGCTCATTGTGCATACATTTTAATACAGCACTCAGATCCCACAGCTAAGAGAAGGCAAGGTCATATGGAACATATGAGAAGCAGGTACTTCCTGATTTATTGAAACTTTATATGAAGCCTCGCCATTTCTTCTCCTGCTGCTCAAACACTGGAAGCAGAATGCAAGCTGGGAAGACAGAGATAACAAGGGAATGAGTTCTGCTCACTGCATTGTTATACTGCCCTTTAGTGATAAATAGAAAAACATATACCATAGAGACAAAGCATATTATCTACATATGCACTACAGTACCAGTATATTTTTCTTCCTCTTTAGGCTGCTCCCTCTAGGGGGCGCCACAGCAGAACATCCGTTTCCATACCAACCTGTTCTTTCCAACTTCCTGTTACCCCCAGTATACAGGCCTTTATTTCAAACATTAGGTCACTGTAATAATAATAATAATAATAATAATAATAATAATAATGAATCACTATTATTAGTATTACTTTTTGCATGAAAAAAGTAAATTAAAAAACTCAACAGGGAATATCTGAATTTTACCTTGCATTGATGTAATGTTTTTGGATGGAAAAAAATAATGTATAAAATGTTAATATCAAACTGTTACAGTGGGTACAGGATATCGGAATGGCCAGAGTTAATTGCAGTATGTATTTAATATTGTTTTGTGTTTTGTTGACTATACGATGTACAACAGCGTCTATGTTTTAACGTTGACTTTCTTCCTGTCTTCAAATCCATAATCAAAACTGTTTTGCCTGCTCACTATAATTGCAGTTGTTCCATTTAACTCTATGCAGTTTTTATGTGTTCTCTTACCCTACTTGTTTATTGGATTGTTGTTTGTTTTATCTTGTACAGTGTCCTTGGGTGTCCAGAAAGGTGCTTATAAATAAAATTATTATTATTATTGCCTGATGAGTGGAGAAAAACTATACTAGTTCCAACATTCAAGAACAAGGGAGATGCACAGAGCTGTAGTAACTACAGAGGCATAAAGTTGATCAGCCCCACTATGAAGCTATGGGACATGGTTTTTATCACCATGTCACTTTAACAAAAGTTAGTTTTACAAATTTTTTTCTGTTTTTGTTGTTGTTTTTTATTACCTTTTTTAAGCACAATACAGAGGCATAAAGTTGATCAGCCCCACTATGAAGCTATGGGAAAGAGAAGTGGAAGCTAGGCTGAGACATGAGGTGATGATCAGTGAGCAGCAATATGGGTTCATGCCAAGAAAAAGATGCAGTGTTTGCTTTGAGAATGTCAATGGAGAAGTACAGAGAAGGTCAGAAGGAACAGCACTGTGTGTTTGTGGATTTAGAAAAAGCATGACAGAGTGCCAACAGAGGAGCTGTGGTACTGTATGAGGAAGTCAGGAGTAGCAGAGAAGTATGTGAGGGTGGTACAGGACATGTATGAGGACATCATGACAGCAGTGAGGTGTGCGGTAGGAATGAAGGACTGGTTCAAGGTGGAGATGTGATTGCATCAAGGACTGGCTCTCAGCCCCTTATTGTTTGCAATGGTGATGGACAGGTTGATGGATGAGGTCAGACAGGAGTCTCCATGGACTATAATGTTTGCACATGACATCGTGATCTGTAGCGAAAGTAGAGAACAGGCGGAAATTAACCTGGAGAGGTGGAGGTATGCACTGGAGAGAAGGGGAATGTTAGTCAGTGGGAGCAAAATAGAGTACATGTGTGTAAATGAGAGAGAGGGTGGTGGAATGGTGCAGTTGCAAGGAACAGAGGTAGCGAAGGTGAATG